>VWPU01009684.1:84420-109149 GCA_013398955.1 Callaeas wilsoni | reverse complement strand
GGCCGTGCCAAGCCAATACAGTTTTCTGTCATCTTTCTTCAAAGAAAGAAAAACAGTAAACCAGTTTAAAAAATATTGCACAACAGTCATAACCAGCAGGTCTTTATACCCATGGCATTCAAGACAAACTGAAAGGAAAGGAAAAGGGAAGAAGAAAAGAAAGACATCTTCTGTGCCAATCCAGCAAGATGTTTCAACACTTCGAGCTATACAATGGCTGCTCTCAGTTCAGGAAAGAAAACCGCAGAGTATAGAGAGTACCTGCTCAGTATTAGGGGAGGCTTCAGTGCTTCATGTCTGAGGTGCAGTCCTGCTGCACTCCCCTCCAGCCTTTCTTCCATGAGAATGCAGCCATAGGCATGATTTACCCCCGATGGGAAAAGCTTCTCCCCTGTGACCGCTCATCAGTGTGTGCAAGCAACCAGCACCATCCCAGCATCAGCCTGACAATTGTTTACCACTGTGGAGAAAAGAAAATAGATTAGGCAGTGAAACATCTGGGACACTTGAATGTGAAGCTGTTGACTGAGAAAATAAGCAGAGAGAATTTTGCCAAAATGGGGATGGCTTCATTCACACCAAGGAACTGAATGACTTGGGGCAGCCCTCTGAGATCTGGGAGTCTTATTTCTGAGCTTGCAACTGGCACAGAAATAACCTAAATGCACCTGCAGCAAACCCTGACCTCTGCAAGGTGTGCAGGCTGCTGGCACATGTTACTTTGCAACTGTGGGGATGGAGAGGCCACCTGCCTGGGAGTATTCTCATCCTGCTGTGCCACAGCTGCCTTCTCAGGTTGATGCACTCAGTTCCTCTGACACTGTAACAGCTGGTGTTGTCATGGAGCCAGCATTATCTCTCTGAATGTAATTGTCATGGTTTATCCCCAGCCAGCAGCTAAATACCATGCAGGCACTCATTCATTCTCCACACCAGCCCTGGGTGGGATGGGGAGGAGAACTGGAAAGAGGTAGAAACCATGGGCCAAAATAAGAGTGGTTTAGTGATTGAAATAAATGAGAAGAAGAAGGAAGAATGAGAAGAGAGAAGGAGAAGGAGAATAATGAAAAGGGGGACTACAAAGAGAGAGAGAGAGGAATAAAACCTAGGACAGGCAAGTGATCCCCAATACAATCACTCAGCATCCTGAGCAGGGATTGTCCCTCCTGGTCAACTCCTCACTGTTCGTACACTGAGCATGACACTCTCTGGTATGGAATATCCATCTGGCCAGTTCAGATCAGCTGTCCCAGTCATCCTCCCTCCTGGCTTCCTGTGCACGTGCTCACCAACAGAGCTTGGAAAACTGGAAAGTCCTTTACTTGGGGTAAGCCCTGCTTAGCAAAAATTAAACCATCAGTGTGTTATCAACATTATTCTCTTACCAAATCCAAAACACAGCACCGTACCAGCTGCTAGGAAGAAAACTAACTCTATCTCACCTGAAGCCATGATAGTAATATATCTGAAGCCTAGAGAAACTCTCAACTTTACAGTGTAGGGAGGGATGAAACTCAGTATGACTTAGGAAAATATTGTTAGAAGGAGATTTTGTTTAGAGTGCGACTAAAGGAACAGGTGAGAAGCAGAAGCACCACGCTGCTGTATGGGAACAGGCCCACAGCAGACATCCAGGCAGGAAACCAAACGTAACTAAGAGTCACTTCCGTGTATTAGGAAGTGCTGAAAACATCACCCCAGATCAGAGCAGGCTGGGTCCGTGTCCTGCCTTTCAGAGCAAACAGGCATCATCAGCCCAAGGGGACAGTCTCCAATCTGAAACAGAAACTTACCAGCATTGCCTCCATCAGCATAGCCAGTTGAAAATAAAATATCCAGGTCAAAATAATACCCACACCCAGCCCTCTCTTCTGCCCCAAAAAACGGAGGCCCTGGCTGCCAGTACAGCAAATGCACCAACTCACTCTTATTTGTTATTCTGGGGTAAGAAAATTTTCTTCTGAATCTGACCGTGATTTCCAGGTTGAACTTTAGAGGCCTTTAGAGGCAAGTGTAATAAATACTATTCTATTCTACAGAGACAGACACAAGCCCTTTGAAAGACATTTTCTGACCCAACCAGGAAGGAAAAAGGTTCAAAAGATCTTGACAAGTTCAGTTTCCTCTAAAAATTAAAACCTTAGCAACCTTTGGTTAACATTAAACAGCCACTCATGTCAGGATCAATGGTGTACTGATGAAACTTTAGGACTGACTCCCTCAGTGTGTTTGAACACTTTTTTGTAGCAGAGAAGGAAGGCTTTATGGTTTACTTTTTTTAGACTTTGATACAGAAGACTGGAGAGCTGCTTTTACAGCCTGTCAAGTCAGAGACACAACAGAGACTTTAATGCAGGCTTTTAAAGACCCTTCATTATTTTGAGATGAAACATCATTTCCATCTTTATTCCAGATTCATTTTAGAGGAACAAGTGGGGGTTTTTGTTGTTGTGAGGAGAGAGGATCTGAGAGAGGAAAACCAGAACTTTATTCTTGAGTTGCCTTGTCCTGCATGGCTCAAAAACTCTAAAAACAAGCTATCTTCTGCTTTCTGGCCCTTGTAACAGAGTCTGTGACTGTACTGAGAACATGGACTATGCTTTTGTGTTAAGATGATCACAGTGCAATTCAGAGAAGCTCAGTTTGCTACAAGATTGCAATGACTTTCTTTTTAAGCCACAAAATTGAAGTCAGATGCTCATCAGGAGATGTGAATGCAACTGGCTTTTCAGCCACTGTCCCACATCTCCGTTTTTCAGCAACAATCAAATAGCTACAAAAGAAAGGGACTGTAATGATGCTAATGATGGCCAAGATAGAAGAGCTTCAGGCAATACACAACACCACAATATCCATTAGTATAAGATACAGCAGTCACAACGTAAGGCAGAAGTACTTCTGACAATGAACAGACAGAAAGTACAAAGTCTAGCCTACTTGAAGTCAAACACAAGTATTTTTCATCCTCAAAAAATAAATTTTAAAAAATCCATAAGATTAAAGGACGGAAGAGTTCCCACAGCAGACCTAGGAGAGAGGAACTGTTGGGTATTTTCAGTGTTTTGTCAGTCTTGGGAAGCAGGGAAGACTGGGAAGGAGTAAAGTTTGCAGGCACAGACGGAGGTACCCAGTACAAAAAACACTTTGCAGAGACAGCTGAAATACTCACAAAATTTAATACCCATGCAGAAGCAGCTCCTTTCTATTTCCATTCCCACTTCTCATCTGTGAGATGAGTCCAGACCTCCTAAAGATGCTCAGGCTCAGCCATCTCTGCAGCAGGGAATGAGGGCTTGCCTACCCAGGAAAGCCATTGTTACAGGGGAAGAGAAACCCCTCAGGTATGAAATGGAAGTGCTTTAAGCAATCAGTACCGAGCCCCCCTGCCCATGCTGCCTGCTGCTTTGAAACACTAATGGCCCCTTTGTTCGATTTCATTGAAGAAAGTCAACTTATCAAAGGTTATTGACAAGAGCTATTGCAGACCATTGCCGTGCAGTCACATCCTTCCATAGCAACCAGCCAATGACTTGCAGAAGGAAATCCTGCAGTCATGCACGGCCTAGTGCATCTGGCAAAGTTTTTGCTTTCCAACTGTCATCAAGAAGGACATGGAAAAAGAGTGTCCAAAACCACTATTTCTCAGTTTTCTGGAAGCTGAAGCACTACCTGATTTCTGTAAGTGATAACCCAGCTGCTGTCCCATGCTCTGACACCACAATGATTTTCATTTACAGTAAAAGAAAACAAGGATGAATTTTGAACCTTTTTTCGGATTATTCTTATATCATTACTTTCTTTCTGCTTACCCCATTCAGGCATACCTACATGAGACTATCAGGATGTCTCAGTTTTTTAGGTTGGAGTTGGTTTTCTTAAAGTTTTTCAGTCTTTTCAGAGGAATATTTGAAGTTGTCTGGACTGGAAATACCCTCAGGCTGTAACAATATCACTATTCTAAAATTCACTCTGGCTAAAAGGGCCTGAGCAGAAAACCATGCTTAACTGCCAACCCCTGGTGCAACTGAGACCAAAAAAGATTGCAAGTATTTTGGCAGAAGATTGCTGACCCTTGTTCTTAAACCTGAAAAGCTTAACAGACTACATGCTGCAGAAAAACATCTTGAACACACTTGAAAAATGAGAAATCTCCCAGCATGCTTTTAATGCTCGCTAGTAGGTCCACAAGCTGTTTAAGGGTGATTTCTCAGACAAAAGAATGCTTTTAGGAAGAAACAGCATGGGAGAAATGGATGAAAAATGAAACTGAACAAACCAAGGATGCATGGAAGAGTTACTCATTGAAATAAAGAAATTAGATTTCTTCTCCTGTCAAAAATATTTATATTTTGTTACTCCATTGGAAAGTTACCAGTGTTTTAGCTTTTCAAAAGATAAACTTGTTCTATGCACATTTATTTTCCAGTTTCAAACTTAAAGACAACTGAAAAGTTTATTTTCAATACCATAGTGATTGCTTTACTTATGTGGTCAAATTAATGTTTGATCAACTTTCTGAAGGAAGGATAAACTGAGAAATGCAGGAGGATGTTAATTCATGATGCTCTAAGAAACCATTTTTGATTTCATAGTAAAGAAGCCTTTGAGGTTTCAAGCAATTGAGCTATCAGTTCTGGAAGTGGGATCAAGTCATGTTAGTACCAATATTATGTTTGTTTTTCAGAAACAAGATTAGCCTGAGAGCTTCTTAGTTAAACACTTACACTCTGGTGCTTGGCTCCCACCACCTGAATCAGTCACACTTGTGAGTTTTCCTTGGCCATGACACACTTCCTAAGCACAATCCCTTCAGGAAAGGTTTTAACAGTGCAGAAAAACAGTTCACACACAACACTGAATATTTCACCAAGCTCTGGACATCTCAGAATGCAATTGCATAATCTGAGAAAAATATTTTGACTTTTTGGAATGTCTGCTTGGTGAAGAATTCAGTACCACAGAAGTGAAACTCAAGAACCAGCACACAGAGCAACGCCGGCAAAAAAAAAGCACTCCATATGAGGTCAAATAAAAGGTGTTATTCCACCAAAAATAGAAAATTCTGAGGAAAAGAATGAGGGTGGACGATAGAGAGCAAGCAATCAAGTTTTCCACAATGCCCTCTTCGGTACCATCAAAGCCTGATTGTCAGGCTGCATATTTCTTGGGCTGGAAAAGCTAGAGAATGTTCAAAAAGAAAAACACCTAATGTCAGTGTGGTATCAAGTGGCAACCACAAGGCAGCTGCTCTGAGGCAGCATCCTAGCTGTAAACAGGCTTGGAAAATTGACCAAGGCAAATGCCTGCCGTTTGCACCATTAGGAATGCAAGCTAAATGTGCATGTTCTTTGTGAAGCCATGGAAAATGTCTCTGCAATTTTTTCTCCCCACACAGCTAATTCATCTGGCGCCCAGCAGCAAGCCCCAAAACTTCCAATAACATTAACTTGGTGCCTTTGCTCTAAGCCAGTAGAGCAGAAAGCATTATAGTAGGTGAACATTAAATGATAAAATAGAGGGAAGACTTAAAACAATAAGGCTATGCCATTCTTCCCCAGAGGATTCTGCAGCAGACTCCAGTTTATTGCAAATTCAATACAAAATAACCTGAAAAGTTGCACATTGCTCTTCTACTTGAAATGGCTGCCCAGAGCAAACCCCAGGCCAAAGAAAATCGCAGCAAAATATCAAGCCTTGATAAAACAATCCCATTTTAAATAGTGATATTTATTGTGTATTTAAAAGCATTATAAATACATGAGGCATGTAGTACAGCATTTTAAAACATATGACTTTGTATTATATTCATCTACTTTAAGTATTCAGATGTGACAAAAATGTATTGTGGATAACTAAATTTTAGGCATAGATTTCAAGAAGCTTTATGAATCTTTAAAATACCTAAGAAATTTCCCTTACTGCTCTGAAACAGCAACCATTTAAAAAGTTGCAGCCTTTCCCACACCACACCTTAGAGTATGTAATGTATTCTTGCATTCTTGCACTGGTGCCTGCATGAGTCAAAGGCCAAACAGCTGAGGGCACCTTTAAAAAACTATTTAGAATGTAGAAGTCATGAACAAGAAGAAAAAGGTGGAAAGAAGTATTGTAAATAGCCTTTGAATTCCCTGTTACGTTCTTCTGATTTAGTCTTTTCACAGAGGGAAAAATAAAGGGTCATCATCTGCAAGAGAAAATCATTGATCACAGCTAGATGCAAGTTCACTGTGCCATTTCTCTTGAGCCTGCTAGAGTTTGTTCCCTCATGACACTGAAATCAGAAACCATTTACTCATGGATAATAAAGTAGTAGAAGGGGGCTTTGGGGGCTTTTGGGGTGGAGGGGTGGGTCTTTTCCAAGTATTCTGAAAAACTATAGAACCTAAAGTCTCAGCAGTAATGTAAAACTAAAGAGCTGAATTTTATTCCAGGCCCCAAATACTACCAAAATTTCTGCTATTTTCACTATAAGAATTCAGAAGAAGTAAAAGAGAAATTGCTCACTCCTCATGCAAGATAAGCAGAGGGCATCTGCCATAAAGACTCCAAATACATCAACACAAAGAATTCCATATAGCAGCCTCCAATTAATGCAAAGAAATGGAGATACCAAGAAGTCATAAATCCACTTTCCAGTTAAATTTCTAACAAAATTAATTTTTCAGGCAAAAAGGAGATCCGGTGTAGTGAAACTGTCATATGGAATCACCTTCTTTATGGGATCTCCTGTATGAAACAAGTACAGAGAGATACTGAGTATTCTTCATTCTACCTCTTGCATTAAAAGTCCCATTTTCTGTGTCCTTTCAGATGCCTTAAGGTTATGCTTTTAGATATCCAAAATGTCCTTCACATACAGAAGCTCTAGCTCTCGTATAAGAACACTCAAACAAAGGAGGTCCCAGAGCCTGACAGTGGAGTTGAACATTGTGGATAAGTGATGGGGTGGGAAGCACACTCCAAGCACATACAACAGGCACGACCTATGGCAAAGTCTCACAGCTGCAAGACAAAGGAAATTGTCAAACCTACATATTTTCTCAACTCTTTTGTCTTAGATGAGTGTAGCTTGCAATAGTCAGGGCAAAATTCAATAACCTCCTTACAGATCTCATTTCACCGTATAATGAACCTGCTGGCATGAGTAAGAAGCAGACTTGTGAGGAAAGCTCATGTGCTTTCTAGATGCCAAGGAAACACAGGCATATAGGGTTTTTCCAAGCTTAGGAAGCAGAAGAGAGTGAATAAAAAACTTGTACTAAAACATCTGCAGTGAACACCTAGCAGGGTTTTCTTGAAACACAAAGTTGGCTGATTCATATCCAGCATAATGCAAAAATTCAAAACACTTTCACTTTATACTAGAAGATAAAGCTGTCACTCTCATGAGGAAAAGGCACTATCAGTACAGAAAATCCAGCATCTAGTCTTGATGGAGAGGAAAATAAAAATATTTACATCTATACTTACATCATGGCCTCTGCTCTGCACCAGCAGACCTCAGTATGTGCCTGCAATTTGCAAAATAGATGTCATCAATCTCTTGGGTAAAAAAAAGCTTGTGTGAAGAAATCATCTCATGTGACTGATGGCACTTCCTCCAATGGTGGTACCATTTTCCAGCAGGCTTTTCGCAGGCCATTCACTACAAAATGTACATCTGGTTATATTTGTTCATCTCCAGGGTTATGCGCTTCAATTTTTTTTCCCCTTTGCTCTCCTCTTTGAGTTCCAACAAGATGCTATTTGCAAGCCTTGTTTTCAATGGGTTGGTGTCACCACTTTTGGCAAGGTATTTGCTGAGATCACATAATCTCTTCCTACTTCAGCGGGCTATTTACTCATTGTTTTAAACATATTTGTTTCTCCTTCCTGTTACCTCATTTTGTTCAGGGACTGAAGTACTGTGATTCAGTAATCTCAAACTCAAGCTTACATTTCCCTCAATGATTCTTCTCTAACAATGTAATTCAAAATCCACGTTTGGTTTCCTGTGTTCCCTCACATAAAGATAAGTTGATCTGCACTATCATCTAAGTAGTTAGTTATACTGAAGTTCATAATTGGCAGTAAGGTCTTCAAAATCTTCTGTGTCTGTAACTATCAGAGTTTCTAACTCCTGAATTCTACCACAATAAAAGCACACACACTTTATGACAAGACTTGATCTCTTGAACTTATCTTCATTTACATCATAAATACCATTAAAATTACTTATTAGTACACATGATAGATCTAAGACGTTGTACAGCAAAGCCAGACTCGATCACTCTGGTGTTGCCAGTTGCCAATCACTTTTAAAGTTATACCTTCCCACTCTTCCCCATTGTTGAATGTCTATCCAGCAGTTTAAAACCATTTAAAATTCTGTGGTAGCAGGTTTTTTGAGAAATCCTCCAAAGAATGGTTGACATGCTGTCAAAACAAAATGTTTGCAAGCCAGCTTTCCATATAGGCATCTAAAATGACAGCCAGACATCAGGCAGAACCACCTCGATGGAGGGGAGAAACAAGCCCTAATGAGAATGGCTGCATGGCTTCAGCGAGCTGGGTAGGTCTCCCATCACTTAATTTTGATGAACTAATCCTTCAGCAGAACAACAAAATTAATTGTATTTCTAATTCCTCTCAGAATGCTAAGAAAAAAAAAATTATAAACACCACTGAAATATTAACTACTGTCAAGTTTTCTCACCAGCCATTCATTCATATGCAAAAGATGCTCACAAGCGTAACTCCCTGTGGTCATTGGGCTTGCTGAACTCTGAATGCTTCAGTTGGTATGAAAAACATTTAGAAGCTTTTCCTGCTTAATAACAAAGTAAAGGTCTGAAAAGCCATTGAGTTTGACTTCCTATAACTTAGAACCCCACAATGTAATTTAGAATGACATTTTAAATTCCACTTCTTTGTCCATGAAAGTATTATCTTTGCAATATTTCATGGAAGTTGTTAATAGTTCAGAACATACAGAGCTATTATTGGAATATTCAAATATTTTATTGCCTTAATATTAATTCTTTTCATTTCATTCTTAAAGTTATTAAAGACAAATATATTTCATATGAAATAGCACCTTGTTTTTTCGAAATTAGACCACCTCTTCCTATACTGGCATGAAAAATTTCAAGGATGAAAATGATCTGCTCAAAAGCCTGAAGCACTCACCTTGGAAGTAGCAGATTTGTGTTCACGTAACTGTTGCAGTGTGTGGGACTGTTACAGAAGAAGCTGAGAGGCTCATTGCAGTGTATTCAGGAGTTTTGTGGTTGGCACATTTCCATAGGAGGCAGATCTGAAATCAGTTCCTTGCTCAAAATCAAGCAGAATGGAGAAAGGTTTTCCTTCAGTCCAGGAAGCACCTAATCCACTGGTTTGGTGGTCTAAAGGACACGTGCAAACACTCTTGCAGTCCCAGAAAGTACATTCTAGGACCATCTTTTGTAAGTGGAGAAGATCATCTGCTTTTGCATGAGATTGGGCTCCGCAAGCAAGGCAGACCTGTGAGAAATAATGGTCTCAGGTCATTACAATTTAACAAATTTATTAAAAACAGACTCCAGGTGGCAAGGCAGACAAAAGCAACGCGCACGACGCTGGGTGCTCCCCTCACGGACCGGCCACCGTCCAAAGGGCGGAGGAGTTCGTGCAGGACACCAGCACAGCTCTTATAGACAGTCCTTGCTCTCTGATTGGCTGGTTTTTCAATCCGCCGCCTGATTGGTCCTTTTTGCTCGACGCTGGTTGGCTCGTTTCTAGGGCGAGTTCTGACCAATCATTTCCCCAAAGTCCCTCCTGATTGGTTGAGGTCTGACCCAATCAGAGTCCTGAAATCATCATAACACTGTGACTTCATCCCTGGAACTTTCTGGAACCTGGTTCTGCGTCGCCATCTTGGCAGCACCCCCCCTTCATTGATTAACATTGAACATCAATTAAATACAACATTTAAACCCAAACAAACCTGATTACAACATCCTAACCCACATTGAACATTAATTTCTTAAACATTATTAAACCTGCAGCATTACATAAGGAATAAATAAAACATTTGAACTAGTTAAACCTGACCTTAACAATCGAACCTTTTAAACTTCATTAACATTTGAACTTAAGTAAACTTAATCTTTAACATTTAAACTCATTAACATCATTAACCAGGGTAATTTAGTAACTTAGTTTTAATGAACCTTTGAAAATGGTTCATAACAGACCTGGTTTAACAATCACGCTGGCTGCCCCTTAGCTGTGGTCTGCAGTCATAGCACAAATGCAACAGCAGCATCTGAATGTTGGAGACGAGGCCCCTGGTATTGCAGCTACATCTGTTAAACCCCTCTGGACTTCAGCAGAGTTCACTAATGAGGTGAAGGTATGGGCAGGAAAAACGCAACAGTGCTGTAAAAGCAAGGACAAAACTTCCCAGTTCTCTGCAGAGAAACTCTGCATTGCTCCCCAAGTAATTTCTGCAGATGATAAAACAAGTAAGGTCCAAGCCTGGGAAACCAGCAATCTGAGCTGGTTATCAGGGAGCTGCCACACAAGTTGTGGTCCTGTTGCTTGAACAAGATCCTGAGAAGCTCCCCATGATTCAATCATTAACCAAGGCCATGAGAAATACTTTTACATACCTGATCTAAAAGAAGGCCTTTAACAGATAGGCACATCCCAAGCAAGCTCTGGGTTACCAGCTCCATCATTTTTCTAGGAGGGAGAAGGGTTCATTCCTGTGAAGAATGAAAACAGGTTTCATTTCTAGAAAGTAAAGAAGCTTTTTCACACAACAGTAAAAGCAGCTACTGAAGTGGAATGATGTGTATGTACATGTAGGTGTGCATGGTGTGGAGTCATTCTGACAGTACACAGGTAGATCATATCTAATTTTTTATTAAGAACACTGGAAACAGCCTAAAACAGGTGTTAAAAACACATATTAATGTAAACATATTAAGATAATTATAGGTGCAATGATAAATTTATCTAACTTATTAGATTTAGGGACTTTAGAATAATCTTAAAATTATCCTGTCAGAATTAATAGTTTATTCATAAATTGCTTATCTGTCAAATCATTGAATATAGTTTTAAATGTATATAAGTAGCTTTAGAGACTAAGTACCACTGACTTCCAAAGAAACTTCACATTCCTTTTTAAGATCTAGAAAGTAATTCATATGAGAAGCAGCTGAGGGAAGAGCTGGGCTTGTTTAGCATGGAGAAGAGGAGGCTCGACAGAGACCTTACCACTCTCTACCACCACCTGAAAAGAGGTTGTCGCAAGGAGAGGGTTGTCCTCTTCTCCCAGGCAACCAGAGACAGGATGAGAGAAGGCAGATTCAAGCTGCATCAGGGGAGGTTCAGGTTAGAAATCAGAAAGAATTTACTCACAGAAAGGGTTGTTAAGGATTGGAATGGACTGCCCAGGGAGGTGGTGGAGTCACCAGAAGTGTTCAAGAAACAATTGGATGTAGCGCTTAGTGCCATGGTTTAGTTGACAAGGTGGTGTTTGGTCAAAGGTTGGACATGAAGATCTTGGAGGTCCTTTCCAGCCCTAATGATTCTATCATTCTAATACCTAAGGCACTAGAGAAGTAATCTTAGATCCAAAAATCACTTAGGCTTTTTTTGAAAACAAAACCTACTCGTCGTAACTCACACGTATGTGATTAAATGATCATGCTCTTTTCTAATCCCAAAGCTGTTGCAATATGCCAGGAAAATATAGTGATGCTTCTATACAATACATAGGCATTATAGCTTGTTCTGTTGACAAAATAATGTTTATTTTGACAGAAGCTGCTGGGAACCTTGTGAATACCCTAATCTTACTGCCTACCCATTCCTCTGCTAAAGATCTTAGTAAGTCTGACAAAACATGCAGCTCCAAAAACATTGAGATGTTTTCAAAGATCAGGAAAATTCTTTTCCTGCAGTTTATCCCTGTGTTTATCTACTTCTCCTCCTCCATGAGAAGAGGCTTGAGGGATGTGGTCTGTGGGTTCTGAGTGCATGTCAGGTGAGGACTTCTCCATGCCACAACTTTGACATTGGAGAGCGGGTATTAAAGAGGTGAACATCACACTCTCCTGTGAAGGGTTGACCTCTGCTTCTCTCTGCCTCTGCCCTGGGGTCTCTGGGGAGGCAGGCACTAAGCTGAGTGCCCAGCCCACACCAGCACCCTGGCAGCTTGCTGAGGTGCAGAAACATGCAGAGCAGCAGGTGTGCATGGGCACAGCAGACCCAGATGTGCTGTGCCGAGGGGCAGGACGTGCACCTTGCTCAAACAGCAGTGGCCGATGAGGGATTAAGGCACACCTCAAGCCCCCTCACAGTACTCCTCTTCAGGCATGATGCCAAGGAGGCAAAATATCATCAAGGCTAATCAGGACTGTGGCATGTGTGTACATTATCTCCTGAGAAGGAGGATACACCACAGCCTTAATAAGGTCTCCAAATTGTCTGCTAACATTCTGAAATTGCATTATACCCCTTTCCCCATCAGCACCACCCCATTTACTCTTCTCTCCAAGCTAGCTCTTAATCATAAATAAAATACTACAAGAAGCCCTCATTTTTCTAAAACATCCTATGCTTCCTTCCCAAATGAACTGTTTTGGCTTCAGCCACAGCAGCTGTGGTCTGCACTATTCAGCTTTTCAGGATGATTTGGCTCAGCAAAACCTACTCTGAAAGAGAAAGCAAGAAATAACTTCCTCATTTAACTAATACACGTTCATGGTAAAAGGCAAGCTGTCCCCCCGTCACCAAGAACAGCCATGTGCTCTCAGCAACACTCTCATAGTCCACATAAATTTTCATCTGGAGCTAACTGGAACTGAAATATTTTGCATTGTGCAAAATATTATACATCACTCCATATGTTTTCACAGTGAAAGGGTTTAAAATGACTATTCATTACCTTGAGATTCTGGTACACAGCCACTGGGCATGAGGAGAGTCCAGGCCCCCATGCTGCCCAGCACTGAGGGGTTCAGTTGCTTTACAATACCCCAAGAGAAGCTGCTAATCCACAGTCACACACCACAAGGTCTGGTTTTCAGATGACCTCCCCCTTTTACTGCCTACAGCAGAGCAATTACGCAAAACCCGGAGTGAAGGGGAGAGGTGTTTCATTTTGCTGCCCCATCAAACACAAGGGGTGCCAACAGCAAGAGACTGTGGATCTCCACTCGTATATTTTGGTGCAGAATTGTAGCAGTTCAGGCAATCCTTTTGACTTTACATAACTTTAAGTTATTGCATAAACATATCTAGGGGAGGGTTCAGCCACAGTGGACATTCACAGGAGCTGGAGGGTCTCAGCCACTAGGAGAAATGAATAAAAATGCAGAAAAATTGGCAAATCAGAGGCTCAGTTCTTCCTGTCTGATTACATCACAGAAATGCTAATTACCATAATTTGATGTTGTCCAGATTGTGGCACTCCATCAAGTTAATGAATTTTAGCATGGTGACAAATGGTTTTTGTTTCTAAGTCTGCTTCTAAGTCTACAGTATTCTCCTTTCAGTAAAATGATTTTAAACATTAAAATGTCAATAAATTTCAGAAAGAATTTTGCATGTCAAGCATATAAGTATTCTGCAAAACTTTCCCAATGTTTCAGCTCTCTATTTAAAAACACATGCAGTTAATTTCTGTTAACTGGTCCTGCCACTCAGAGTCACATCCAAAACATGCAAATCACATCAGTCTTTATATATCCATACATCATCCATAGCATCAGATTGTGCAGAACCCTCTGCTTAAGAGTCAGAGAGGCACTCGGATTTGAAAGCAATAATTTCTGTGTTTTCAGAGGATGAAAATGTGCTGATGAATGAGCAATCTCACAGCTGCAGAAACAAATGGTATTTTTCCTCCTGACTGCCTCCACCGGCATCCTCACAGATGACTTTCGCACCCTTTTTCCTCAGTTACTGAAACACCCTGGATGTACAGCCATGTGCATGTTGATGTTCTGCTGTTAACAGAGGCTTGCACTATAGAACTAATTACAGACTTGGGCCCTGTCTAGATGATAGTCTGTCAAATTAATAAACTATAACTCCATCATTTATGGTACCACCTGTGTGTGGCTTTCAGTTGGGGCTTTTTTTTGTTATTTTGATCCAGAGCATAAGGGTGCTAATGACATAGACACAGAAAGTATTGTTAGTTCAGAAAAAGACTTATGGGATGGCACAATCAGGGGCTAATTTAAAAACAGGTGTCTTCTTTTAGGTATGGGTCAGTCTTTTGTTCTTTTATATTGCATAAACATAGTCTGCTTCGAATAGAGATAACTGATATAAAAGGAGGCAAATGACTAAATGACTTTAAGGACAGAGATCCAAGCCCTTAATTACAAACAATTTGATCAAGGTCCATCAGGTGCTGAGCACTTCTTGCAATGGGAGTGAAGAAGAAACAGAAGACATCCAGCACTTTGCAGGACTCAACTCTGATGTACAGTTTCTGCTAAACTGGAGTAACCTTTGAGAGTGAATGATCATATATACCACAGTAGGCCGAGTTCATGCTTTTGAGAAAAAGAATTCATGCTTTCCAAATATTAATCTACATTGAATTGCAATTTTTGTCCTTTTTTTGTTGTTGTTATTGTAATGTAAACTTATGCAAATTAGAATAATCCTCTCCCTCCTGAGTGCAAGAAAGATTAGATTTTTAATTTCATCCACTGCAGCTGAAAAATTTAGTAAGTGCTTTTTATCAAATTAACTTTTAAAATAATCACCTTGATAGAAATAATTACACCATCACTTCTGCCTTATATTAGCAAAAAAGGTAAAAGAAGAAGAAAAAAAATCTATGTGATATAATGTGCAAAGGATGAATGAATGGAGGAAGTCAGTCTTAAAATTAATGAGGTAGGAGACAACAGTCATTGAATAGAATAAATAACCATCCCTGTTTCTTATGTGACCGTGGTCAACTTATGAACCAAAACTCTAAGGACACTTGGACTCCAGCAGGGAGAAGCAGCCATCAGTGCCCCCATGCTGAAAGGTCAAATGCATGTCTAAGCAGCCAAGACCTGACCCCAAGATAAAACTTTCAAATTCTCTGGTCCTCTCTCAGGCTTTGTATCTGTCACCTGGAGCAGCAATACTTAGGACATTTACATCTCTGATGTTATTACTGAGTCAGTTTTTACTTTTGAGTGTGCAATTCTCTCTCCTGAATGCACAAGAACACAGTATATCCAAAAGCACTGGTGCCAAATTCCATGCAATTCTACTGGCTTGCTGTTACTTAGGGCTTTTGTAAATATTCCAAACATTTAGACCTACAACCAGAAGAGAATCATTAAGTTTGGATTCAAGTTATTAGCTATAGCCAGGCATCCAGGTATAACTAAACCCAGAATCATCCTAATAAAATATCACAGAATATCATAGAAGATCACAGAATATCCTGAATTGGAAAGGACTCATGAGATTCATCAAAGTTCAAGTCCAAAATAATAAAGCATGTCTGCAGAACATTCCTCCTTGTCTAACATGGTATGTTTAATATGCTTTATTGCTGTAGCAGCCAGCGTATTTCTTTCAAGCCTCCTGAGCTGCAATCCCTCAGCTGTGGCAGCTGCTGCATCACTCAGCCCCAGTTGCAGAATTGCAATTCCCAGACCTCATCTTTCATTTAAGCCACTGAAGCACTTGACCCAGACATGCTCCTGGAACCTCAGAGTGACGGAGAAAATACTGAAAATGTGAATTACTAATTGTCTTGGGCTCTTCCTAAGGAAATATCATTACCATTTTTCAAGTCTTCTTCTTAATCCTCTATGAGCTGTAAACGGAAGATGCAAACATCATCATGCTTGTTAATTCCTGTAGGACAAAATTATGTTTCTCCTTACACATTTTAAAGGCAGCATTCTGTATACACAACAAGATTCCATTTAAATTAAAGACAAAAAAAAAGAAAGAAAAAAAGAAAGAAAAATAAAAGAGAGAAAAACAGTTTAAAAAGGTGTATGCAGTGTGTATTTTGCTTCGGTAACTCTGACCTTTAAAAATATTCAAGCTGCTGTTTGATTTAACATTTCAGCAGCAAATACATTTTAATGCACAGAGGACTATTCTCAAAGTTCACAAAAGTGTTTGCATAGATGAAAAAAGGACTAAAAGATTGTAATGGAAAAAAAACCAGCTGTAGGTTCCTTCCAAGTGTAGAATAATCTGAAACCAGCAAGCTTGCTTATACACAGGCTGACATCACAGACTTCTGATCACTCCCTGCTTCAGAGCAGCATTTCCTAAGCAGCTTGGTTCAAAGCTGACCGGGAAAACTTCCACTATATCAATGGATTATTTCACTGGATTAAATCCTTCTCGCTTCTATTAGGCATTTTCCTGCAACGGTGTCACAGAGCAGAAACAGAAATTATGTAAAAAGGACAGACCCCTCATGAGGAGAGTATCTGAAGACACCAGAACACAGGCGAGGACCATCACCACCCATCCCCTGGCTCCTGTCCTGATTAGGGATCACACTCCACTTATCTACTGACATGTTTAGACATAGCAAGACCCCCAAGGCAGACCACTCTCACTTCAGCCAAATTGTCTGCTGTTCTCACAGACACTTTGGCTTCCTTTACTGTTGTTACCAAGCACCTCCCATGCACTGATTTACAGCTTGATTCAGCCACCCAGATGTCAGCACCTGCTACCACCTGAGATGCCTCAGGGAATGCTGCATGCAGCACAAGGGGACATGCCAACACTGGACTCACCACTGCCTTGGGAAGCTCTTCCTGTCTCTTTGGTGCCACCAGTGCTGGGATCAGTTCAGAGAGCTCCAGGTCTCAGGCAGGCTCAGAGAAGATCCTTTTTAGAACTTTTGGTCTGCCACTAGAAGTAACTGAACTGAGGCCTCTTCAATTAAAACAGAAGCTCCAAAAACAGAACAGTCTCTACAAAAAATTACCAGTTCTGGTACTGAAAGTCATCCTTTTATCTCAGCTTTTCAGATAAAAATTTAGGTGTCTTGTTTCTTTTTCCTAGGTTTAGTGGCATGATACTTTAATCCTTCCAACTGGGCAATTGTTCTTTCTATGGCTGTTGCTTAGCTTTTTCTGCTACTGTATTATTTAAATATTCTGTCGCAGAATTTAGCACTCAGGCTAAATATTTTAAAAATTAGTTTTAAAAAAACTTCTAAGTATTACTTGTGTGGAGGTAAATTTTACCATGACTGTACTGGATTTCAGTTTTATAGGGGCCAACATTACTCTGTTTACGCTTTTAGATATTTGCAGCTAAAAATGAGCTTCAGGGAAAAATATTAATGAAATACTGGCAAGTATACTGAAAATTATGCCTTGAATTATTCATCACATTATTTGGCTCAAGACCCTTCCGAAAATGCATTTTGGAAAATCCAGGAATAACAACACAGTGTATAAAGAAAATGACACCAAGAATCCAACTCATCCTTGGAATGATGCTTTGTTTTCCTGTTCTCTAAGGGGACAGAGAGCTCAAGACCATGTTTTGTTGAAGAGTCCAAGAAAGCTTTCCTTGACCTCAATATACAAAACTCTGCCTTTCCTGAAGATGAATTTGAATTACTACTTTCTGTCAAGACCTTTCACAGCTGAAAAGAGACACAAAAATATATCTTTGAGTTGCTGCCTTTATTCTCACAAAAGGGCACCAAGAGTATGTGTGCAATTGCTTTTTGACTAAATCCTAACAGGCTGAAGGTAAAGCAGGGAAAACAGACCTCTAGCAAATGAGTTTGAATGCCTATAGAGTTTTTTGCTCCCAGGAATAATTTTGTCTCCTTGACATGCTTTACTGAGCTGTGTGGAGGCTACCTGCCAGTGTCTCTCCCGCACACTGACAAAGAGATGGCTCCAGGAGACCTGAACATGCAGGGTTTGGGAGGAAACAAAAAGAGTTTCTTCACCCAAGAGGTGGTTATACTGCAGGACTTCATCATAGAACACTGTAATTATGAAGATTTGGGTTCAAAAGGGCTCTGGACAAACTCATGCAAAACCAATTAAACCTGAAGATTATTAAAGACAGATTTTGGTGCAAACAGAAACAAACTCCCTCCAGAAAGTCCTGAACTTTATTGGATACTTATATTAATACGCCAGTGCGCTGGCTGGGCCAGGGGAACTGCTGCTTGTGCAGAAGTGCCCAATGTGAGAGGAGGACACTCTGTGGCACCTTTGTGCCTCGCTAGCCAGCTGCCTCACCTGTGCGATGAAATGCACGTAGCCACGTGCGCCCGGGGCGTAAGGATTGCCCAAGGGTAGCCAGAGGTCAAGGAGCGAGGCGGCCCTCTGGTCCGTATTCCAAGGGTTTATTGTGAAACTCCCTCAAAGGGGTCCAAACGAGAGAGAGCGAACTTGCATTCGGGATACACTTAAAAGGGGTACAGAAAAGGAGGCGGGGATGACATAGCAGTGACCTATCGGAAGAAGGGAAGGGCAGGACAGGTTTGGCTACCTTTTCTTAGGAGATCCAAGGGGTGTCTGTCCACTGTCAATCAGACAGACCGAGCCTACATCAGGTCACAGGAATTCAATGGGAGAAACCATTCTCACAGGGGGGCATTTAACCTTTGGAGCCAGCCCACCAAACCTCTTTATCTGGGCTATGTGGCCCCGTGGGCATTACTGTGGTTGGTTCAGTCACCACAACAGATACTGGTAAAGCACTCCAGGATACTACCAAGTTTACCCTGCCCTTCCTCTCTTTCCCGGCTTTTTGAGATTGCCTGGTCTTCCAAATGGACCTTAAGGCTCATCAAGAGCAGCCTTCCTCAGAGTCCCATGCTCTTCCTCTTTGCACTGCTCCTGTAGCCAGCCAGGAATGCACTGGAAAGGCATCCCAGCATGATGGGAAAAAACCAAGCCACTAAAGGAGCCACAAAGTCACATTTTACTTACGACACCATAACTTCTCCAAGCAGGCTGATCCTACAACAGATCAAAGCTCACTGACAAAAAGATTTTCTTCCCGGAAAAAAAACAGATGACAACTCTCACAACATAATTTTCCAAGTCCTGCCAGGAGCCCCTAGATAAATAATATCCCAAGTTATCTGTAGCACAGTCATCTTCCCAGAGCGATTTGTCTGAAGAACAGGCTCAAAATATCCACAGAGTTATTCAGTACTTTGGCAGTGAGTTACAAATATTTATTGGTTTAGCTTTCCAACAGGCTTGAGTGTTCAGCCTGTTATCTAACACGTAGATATGTATTTCCCTCTTGAGTCCTGCCAGGAAAGCAAAGGATTTCTCCCAAACTAGTTTATTGCTATTTTCTTTCTCCCATGGCTGCTAATACCACCGAGACCCACATGCCAACCTTCTGCACAAGGATTAATTTTACCCTCTGGCCTTCTGCATACCTGGCAAGGTTGGCTGGTGCCTTCCTAATGGACCTGGTTATTCCTCAGAGTGGCACTAAGAATGGAGCACTCTCCCTACCATAACCCAACTAAATATTTATAACCAATATTCTTCCTGCAAACTGCATACATACATATTTTTATGTGACAGAAGAACCGTTACAGGGAAAGGTACAATCCACAACGCCACCAGATGATTTCCCATACAATTCATTTTATTAACTGCAGTGTTGTTCTGTGCCAGACATGAGACCACAAGAGTCGGTTTCCTAAATACCTGCTGTACTTCACAAAACCAGACTCAAAAAAAAAAAAAAACATCACAATGATGGTGGTTTTTACCTGTTTTAAAAATAGGTCAAAGATGAACAGATAATCAGAAAACTTCCTTTGAAACAATTGCATTTTCACTGATTTGGTTTCACAAGCTCACTGTTCATTTTACCCTGGCAGACACTCTGCACAGTGCATGCTTATAAAGCTATTATCTAAATCTGATGATTTACAACCCCTGAGGATTTGTCCATGTAAGTTTAACACAATGCTTATCAGCTCTAAGTGCCATAGGGATAGGGGTTTTAAATTATTCCCAGCCACCTGTAACTAAATTGGCCAAAAAAATTGCTACACTTTTAGGTTCAATTCATCATACACATAATTTTAGTGCTGTTATCCACAAAGAGGACCTGAGGATGCTTTGCTCGCATCCACTTATTAAGCAAAAGAATCGTGATCCTGTTGTTACTGCACCTATGTCACCTTACAAAGGCCAACCAACCAGCAATACATTATTGAACAGAGAAAGCCAGTATCTCTTTAAATCTCAATTCCCCTGTTGTCTTTTTTTCAAGTTTCAACTTTATTAATATGCCTACTTTTCATCTTTTAAATAATTGGCAGTTGCTCAATTGCAAACACACCTTTCATCATTTAAAAAGCCCACAAATCTCATTATGCCCTCTCCTCCTGCATCCATGGAGAGCAGCCCAGTAGGCGTTTGTTAAGCCTCTCCTTTGAAGTACTATTGTTCAGATGTCATGGATGTTTCTTCCAACCTGAACTTATGAAAGAGACGATACGCTTTTCACTCTCTCATTTCCACACAATTTAGAGACCATGTAAAGCAAGGAAATGAGAAATGATGCCTCTGTAAATTTGAAAAAAACATAGGTCTGGGTTGTCATCCCATCTTGATACCAGTATCTGCTGCTTCTGCTTCTCACAGCGCTCTGGGAACCCTGGAGTTCAGCTTCCAGGCAGAGAAGAGCCAGCATGTGCACACACTCTAAGGGAAGCTGGCTTTATGCCCTCAGAGACACTGACCCACAGCGAGAGGCAGGCACAGGCAGCACAGAGCTGTAACACACGTGCTGCTGCCTGGCACCTGCATCTGCTCAGCTGCAGCTGGGAGAAAACACTCACACCCCAGCACTCCTTTGCCACAGCCTCCCTTCAAACACACAGGCAACAAGCACAGCTTCCAGCACTCACGGGCTTAAGTGGAGAGGCAAAAAAAGACACGAATAGTTGATGTGGCATGAAATGATACATTGCAAATTCACACACATTATGCATCTAACACCAGCCCTGTGCACACACAGCTGTGTCAGGTGCATCTCCTAGAGAGGAACCACACCCTCCTGTTCCATTTCAAAGGGCTGTTCCACAAGCAAGTGGAGATGTGCTCTGCAAATGCTTTTGGCACCTTCATTTGTCAGTTCAGTCACCAAGGCCACATCCACAAGTTCCCCGCGGGCTCGCCCTTGGCCACGGCTCAAGGTCTAAAGCTCTGCCACACCACCAGCCACCGCTTCCTACGCTGCACAGGAAGAGCTCATATCGTACATAGAGCATCTCCCAGGCATTTCTGCCACAACAATATAAAATGGTTGCAGCTTCCTACAGCACCTTGCCTCTACCCTTTTGGAATTCTTCTGTATTCCTGGATTTTTGCTATGCCTGCATTGTTACAGCCTTTATGCTCATTGCTCATTTATTTGGTTTAATACTGACAAAATTATTTTGTTTACTTCAGTCCACTTCAGTCTCCATGGTCTTTCATGCAGTACCAAGTTACATCTGACTATATATATTTATATACACACATATATATACACATATATATAAGGACACATGAGCTTTTCATACAGAGCAGTCACAACTAGGAACTACAGAAGGTCTTCTCTCAGATATTTGGAGCAGATTAACTGTTACAGGAACATTAGAGACCTGTTTTGGGGAACTGCATTTTGAAGAGGAGTTTGAAGACAGAAATTAAGACATAGCAAGGAAGTGTGTGCCAGTTTGGACACAAATCCAAGAGGAAACAACCTGAAAGGGGCGTCTCTCTCTCTCTCTCCTACCAGCCAGGCAAGCAGGCCCCAGCAGCCCCTCCCCCATGGGTTCAGGAAACTAATTTCTCAAATGAAAGTGAAAAAAACCATTTATTTAACAGAGTCCCCCACAGGCACGGGGCAGAAAAGGATATTGAAACCCCTCCCCCATCCCCTAAAAGAGTACTATGGATTTTAGAGTTGTTTCTGTAGGTAAAACCTGCAGTCCTACACTGGGCCAGGCGCGGCCAGGCAGGGTCCAATGATCCGCCTTGGAGGGTCCCACCAAGCAGGTCCGGAGATGGTAGCTGGTCTTGGATGAAGAAGTAAGCCAAAAACAGTCCAAAAAGGAACAGAAGCCGCTGAGGCAGATCACAGCTCCTTCTCAGCTGAAAGCCAAAAAACTAGAGAGTAAACTCTTCTAACCAACAAAAGTTGTCAGATCTGAGAGAGAAAAGAATGTAAACATTCTAATAGCAAGGTCAAGTGAGACACTTTGAAGACTTCCCTCATCTTCTCTCTCCTCCTTTTCAATTTAAAGGTACACTAGAGATCAAGCAGGGGATGGGGAATACAGTATTGTCATAGAATCACCCCAAGACAAAGTGATAACCCTTGCTCTAGTGTTAAAGAAGCCATAAGTCACACTGGAAAAGTATGGCATAAAACAGATAAAATAGTATTTTTATTTTCCAAATAACGGTCAAACATAACAAGGTTCTTTAGTTTGGTCCATGGTGGTCTTCATATGCTTGCTTACTTCACTCTGAAATTTAGATCATAAATTATCTTTCAAAATGTATATGGTGAGCATATGTTTAAATTTCCCATTAAATAGTTCTTTCAGGTTTTTTCTTTCCTTTTTTTTCTAGCATTTAACAGGAAACAAAAAAAAAAGCCAAACTAACTTCTTTACGTAAACCTATTATTCTAAATTTTCAGGTGGTTCATTAATCACTGTTCCACATTTTTAGCAGAATTAAAGAAAAAAATAAATTACTTTTTACTCTTACTCTCTCATTCAACTAAACAGAATATTTGAGACCTGACCAGGTAAAATACATGTTTTTCCTCTGTATTTCAAAATGAGTTAACAATGTGGTAGTGCTTCAGCAAACCTCTGCCAGCTAGCATTTCCAGATCACTTCCAGCTTTCAGAGAACAAAGTTTAAGCTTTAGAGTGTTCATTTGTAATAGCAAGTGATCAAAAAAACCCCAAAACACAAATCTTTGGTTTCAAAAGCACTGGAAACTCAGCAAAATAAATATTATTCTGAAACACTGGACTCCCCTTGATACACAGCATAAGGAAATGTAATTCTGTGAAAAGCTATAGGGAACTTTGGAATTCAGAAATTTTTTTATGATAAACATCTCATTTTAATAGACGAATAAACTGAAGAACCAGAACTTTCCTTTCTAGATCAGGAAACCAGGGATGAATTTTGGAGACTAAATAAGAATTATATTGCTCAGACTCCATGGAAAGTCATTCATTTCACCTTTGCTATTGGTGATTTTCTATATGTCAAGATGTATTCAGAGAAAATATGGCTTCAGTTTTTAAAAAAAAACCACAACAAAACAAAACAAAACCGAAACAGAAACCATCCCCCAGTAAAAAGTAGATTATCCAGCTCATTGTACAGATGCAAATGAAGCCACCACTAAAGAGCTGTGCAGAGGATTCAATTCTCCTTTTGACCTTAGCTCTTGAATGCAATTACCTGCCTTGTTTTAAACAGTTGTTCCTCAGCCAGTGAAAAACACCTGCTGTTTCCATAGATGTTAATCTCTCTGCACCAGAGCTCTGCTGCCCTTTCAGAGAACATAAGGATTTAGAATGCTACAGACACCTATTTTTTTTGGACAGCCAGAACTTACTCCCTTCCTAAATCATGTATCATATCATAACATGCCGATATACCCCCAGAAGGATGGGATAAGCCAGACATGGCAAAGACACTGCAAAACCCTGGCAAAACCCCTTATTCCTCTATTTATACAATGCAGGTCACTAAATAGCACAGAAATTCTGAAATCAAAATTGCCAAAGGCTCCAGGGAGACTGTAATGACATTTTGTAAATATTTGTGGACATTTTACAGACATTTTAAAGGGCTTTTCCTTATACTAAGGGAATATCTGTGTGCTATACCAAGGATGGGAAGGGATGGTGGTGGCTAATGAGCATGTATTGGCTAGTGGGGCACCTAAGTGGGATGTTTCCCAGAGAAGTTGTGGATGTTCCATACCGGGAAGTTTTCAGAGTTTTGAGTAACCTGGTCTAGTGGAAAGTGCCCCTGCCACCCATGGCAGCGGGCTTGAACCAGATGATCTTTAGAGGTCTTTTCCAACCCAAATCATTCTGTGATTCTCTCTGTTGGCTTTGCTTAGTTCATGAAGACTCATAATAGAACTCAGGATCTGAGCATCTAAGTCCATCTGTTAGGACTCAAATCACAGCGAAGTACCCCAAAATAAAGGAGAAACTGCTGTTTTGCAGTCTAAAAGGTGAAACACCTTGCAAATTTGTAAGAAAGGACAGTAAAGATTTCTGCTTATGGATTATTGTAACCTTGTGGCCACAAATGCAGAGCTGATGCCTTTTCCACAAAGAGCCAGACAGCTACTTACAGGGAAAAGTGTGCAGTAACCAAAAATTATCTGAATGGGTCTTCTTCCCTCCTGTCTTGGTATGAGAGACAGGTGTCTGCTAAGGAAGGCAGGAGTCTTCCTTGGAATGGAAAATGTGAACCCCTTCCCTCTGAATTGCTATAATTTTGAAATTAAGGGGCTCTCAGGCAAAGATATGAGGATAGGAATAACAGTTCTTTACTAGTCTGTATAACAAGGCAAAACCAACACCAACTCTGGCATTAACAACAAACAGAAGCAGGAACCCAGTGACGGCCGTCTCGGTCGCAGGCACTTTCCCCTTTGGCGCAGTTCCGGTCACAGCCGGCAGGGGCGCTGGTGGCTCCCGGTGCGCAGGGC
>VWPU01009684.1:0-84383 GCA_013398955.1 Callaeas wilsoni | reverse complement strand
GCAGGGGGCGCTCCGGCGCGAGCTCGGGGAGAGCGCAGGAGGGACGGCGTGACCGGGACGGGACGGGACGGGACGGGACGGGAGAGAGGCTTGCCCCACAAAACCCCAGGGACAGCCGAGCCCCGTGCCCCAGAGGGACTCTCGGGAGCGGCAAGCTGGAACGGCAGAGACGAGCAAAAAAAAACCCTGGGATGGTGGAGGAGATGTATCACACTCTAGAGCCATAGCGGGAACCCCCAGGAGGTCTCGGCAGGCAGGAGGTGCGAGGCTACAGAGTAGCGAAGGCTGGAAGCAGCCCCGAAGAAGCGGCAGAGCGGGGCAGCAGCGGCCCCGCTCCAAGCAAGGCAGGGAGAGGCAGGATCGGGCACCCAGGCAGATGGTAAAAGGTGGGTGTTAATAAGGTCCCAGTTCAGAGGCTGCTCTTATGAGCAGAGACTCACCCCACAGCAGAAGCAGCAGGACTGAGCTGGACTATGGTGGTAGTCGCAAATTCCCTTCTCCAAACGGCAGCTCTGATCATCCTCCTCCCCAAGTTGAGAGCGAGAGCACAAGAGAGCTAGGGGCTGTCCCCAACCCTGCTTTTCCCAGTCTCCAGTCTCACAGTATCTCTCCCCTACATGGGAAGCCTCAGGTAATGAGAGAGGGGCCAGCTGCACCCCGCCCCTAAGCTGATAACTTCTTTTGTTTGCGTTAAGTGTCCAGTCATTACGGCCTCTTAGAAACATGTATGGGGAAAATTCTTGAAGAAGGAAAAAAACCCCCACAAAACTAAAGGAGAACTCCTAAAACCCCTACACCTCCTAATTCTGAGATGTCCCCCACCAAACTAATTAAATAAATTAACATTTGTCACTGTCCATGACTGTTCTTCATTTATCCTCTGCAGTATTCTACACACCTAAAGAGGCTTAATAGTAAATGACTGTCTTGAATGTGATCACAATTTTTTTTATGGCTAAACAGCCCACTGTACATGCTCAAGCTCTAATTATAAATAATAGTGCTCAACTGCTAAATGCCAAGGCCCTGCAGCTAATACAGCACGTGAGGGATGAGGGGCCCTATTCCAGGCAAACATGGGAGATGCTGTCAGTGTGCTCAAGGCCAAGCAAAAAGGGCAACACTCCCATCAGGGCAGGGAGAAACTGCTGCAATAGAAGTGATTTGCAAAAGAAGATTTCATTTCACACCTGAACTCACAACAGATATAAAAATAGGTTATGGTGTCTGGGATTGGCATTTTAGATATCACTTAGGTCAAGAAAAGTTTCCTGATCCTGTTCATTTACTGTTGCTTCCTGAGCATCAAATCCTTCTCCCTATCCCATGGCCTCCAGTTTTTCTCTTAATAACAAAGCAGTTTTCCTCCAGTCAAGATATATAAAGTGATTGATTTTGACTTATGTAATTACAGCAGCTCATCTAGATCAAACGTGTTGCATCAGTTAATCACATAACTGCTGGCAACAATAACAGAATCCAGTTCTAAACAGAAAATTAAGTCGAATAAATTAAAGAACAAATCACCCTGATGGAATCACAACCTGCTTATAAGGCATTTTATGAGCAAACTTCATCTCAACAAATCCAATAAAATCTGCAGTTATCCACTCAATGCTGTTTTTATCCAAGTGGATGATATTCTACAATGAATTTTAGAGGGAAACAATAAACTGCTATATTAAAAATCAAGACAGTATTATATCAGCTCCTCTGTGTGTTCATGAAAGCCATCTCCAATCCAGGTGTTCAGTGAATTAACTTATATTGCCATATAAGAAGAAATCAAGTTTGCCTGGCTGGATTTAATTTCCATTCTATTTAGGGAGACTTCCCATTAACTCTGAAAACCATTTAAGCAGCTATTTATGAACTTAAGTCTAAATAAAAAATCTCCAAACCTCAAAAGAGTGTTTTGACTACTCATTTAGGCTGCAAATACTCACATTCAAATACCTCATCTGCCTAATCTGAATTATCAGTTTTAAACCAGGTAGCAGCTCTCTCCAGCTGAGTGTTGTGACCACCAGCACCGAGTTCTTTGGGAAGTGTCTCCATTTGCTCTGCTGGAGCACATCCATTCCATGTAGCTGATTCACTGACTCAGATTTGACCTGTTTTCTGTGTCTATAGCAAGTGCTCAGACTATTTTGTCCCATTCTCTGCCCCAGTATTTAATTTCCAATGTGAGACAGTGTCATGCATAAAGAGACAGTCTGTTTCCAGCATCAGCTCCACTGTCCACTTGGAGCTGGATACAAACTACAACCATCCAAAAAAATTTATTTCAAACTGAGGACCCTCCAGCCACCAGTGCATCCTCTTGG
Organism: Callaeas wilsoni; assembly: GCA_013398955.1. Taxonomy (NCBI): domain Eukaryota; kingdom Metazoa; phylum Chordata; class Aves; order Passeriformes; family Callaeidae; genus Callaeas; species Callaeas wilsoni. The sequence goes on along the minus strand of VWPU01009684.1, from coordinate 82,056 downwards.
AGAGCCTTACATTTGCATCATTAATTCTACAGCTAATAATTATCTCTTTTTAAGGCAAATATGCAAGAGAGATAGCAACATGCTCAGAGTAGTTACCAATGTCATTATTAGACAATTTATTTAAGGTAAACAAATCACTAACAGCTCATCGCCTAAACAAATCTTTTAAAAATACAAAAATAAGAAAAAATCCTGCTGCATTAACAACCACCCTGTTAAACTCCGGAAACACCTCAAAGCAAATAAAATAAGGAAGCAGTCTGCAAATCCTCTTAATTAGAGTTTGTTATGTAGCTGCATGCATGCAAAAGCAGTCCTGCATTTCAGGAAAACATGTTAGAAGACTTCTAAGTCTTGCAAGCAAAACCAGGAGCTAACCTCTCCTCAGCTCCAGAACTAGAGAAAGCAGGAAAGCTTCATCCTCTCTGCTAAAAAAATCAGGAAAACACAAATACACACATATTTTAAAAAAGTATAAAAATTACCCTTACATACAATGATTTTCCAAAGCTTTAAAAGCTTTTATAGACTCATACTAGTTATATTCCTCAGGAATGCAGATGGGCTCATTTACAGCAGCCAAGATTTAGGTTATTTTGGAGATATTTTGGGTTATCCGCCTGTGAAGGATGAAGAGAATTAATGACTCAAATGGGGGAGGACAGGTAGAACCCAAATACTGATGTGAAATGGATCAGCACAGGAAAGGCAGTAACTCTTTCCTCAAGGACCATCAGATTAATAAGGTAGCACAGAGTTATCTCTGATTGAACACCTACTTAATGCTACATATCTTCCCCTCATATCTTTATCTTGCTACACATGAAATAAATCATGAGGTCACTGTGATGGCACTGATGAAACAAGAATACCTGTGTGATGTGAACAGAACATCCTTGCACTTAGATCAAAAAGAAACTACTCAAAGAGAGAAGACAGCTTTGGGGAAATGGATTTTGAGACAACAGAAGTGACTTTCTCTATTATCTTCAAAAGATCATTGCCATGGGAATGGACTAAAGCAAGAGTAAATAGTACCTAAATGACTCAGGATGGTTAAGAGGGAAGTGAAGATTGACATATTTGACCACTGAGTTCCTCAGATGCAAGAGAAAAAAACCAAATTCAGGTAATAGTACTCAAGTGTATTGTCATATCACAGGATGGTTCTTTTTGTGTGAAGTAAAGTCAAGCCAGCAGACTCAGTCACAGTGAGTGACTAATGATGAAGTATCACATTAACAAAAGCTGTTTTGCTTCTCCTACAGAAGCAAACAAAAAATAGTTGTGTGAGTAAACAACTTAATTGAGGCATTTTTTAATGTAGATCTAATACAGCAACCTTCCCCAGAAAACCATGAGTCTGACCTGGCAAAGACAATAAAAATGCAGCATATCCATGTGGTAATTGAGGCTCCAGTTACAGACCGCCTCATGAGTTCTGCCTGTGTCCTCACACTTCAGATTTTTTTTTCAGGAGGAGACATCAGCTCCATTACAGATAACAGATATAGAGTTATGTCTCATAAACTAATTCTTTCTAACATGGATGTGAGGTTCATGTCAGGACTTTCTGACACCTCTAACGCATCAAGTCAATGGTGCTCTTAATTTTTGCATTCTTGCTCAAGGAGGAAAGCAGAGTTTGTGATATTATCAGGACCCATTAGAAACAGAAGTAACAGTGTTTCTAGGTGATTTCTCTCTAACTTAGTAGAGAAGGTGTCACCAACGTTTCAGCAGCTGTAGGAAAATACCAGTACAAGAATAAGTTATAATATCCAGGATGAGGGCACGAACTGAAATGCAGGAAGTTTCATCTGAATATGAGGAAATGCTTCCTTATTTGAAGTGGGACAGCACTGGAACAAGCTGCCCAGAGAAGTTATGGAGACTCCTGTGGAGGTATTCAAAACCCACTTGGGATGTGTTGCTGTGTAACCTGCTGGAGATGAACCTGCTTTAGCAGGGGACTTGGACTTGATGGTCTTCAGAGGTCCCTTCCAACCCCTGCCATCCTGTAATTCTGTGATCCTTACCATAGCTTCAGTAGATGGAACCAGGAGGGTTTAAAGCCACCAGAGGAGTGGATTTCTGGTCCAATCTCCGAACAGGAAGAACAGGAGAAAGACTCAACACTAAGACAAAGGCAGTTGATATTGCATTCCCTGAGAATGACGATTCAGAACGAACAAGCCAGGCCTTTGCTGATCTTTCATGAGCCTCTCTTATAATCACAAGACAATGCTCTGCTTCCACAAATGCCATGATTCGCAGTCCTTCAGGGATAGTGGTGAAGCCCTAGGAAATATTAATGGAGAAGTGGGGGAGTGACTTTGCTTCAGAGCCCTCTCATTTCTCAGTGCAAAACTCCTCTATTCCCTGCTGGACCATCACCTCGTGCACAGACACTTGCACTAGCCTGAATCCTCTGGTTCAGGAGACAGAGGCCTCTGCAAAGATCTGTCCAGGGAAACCAGATCACTGACCTAGCCTTTCAAAGGGATGAAATCAGGAATCACTTTTAGGGTAGGGCAGTGCATCAGAGCAGCTAAACACAGCAGGTCCCTCACTGGTGCCCTGCTCAAGTTGCCATAGCGGTCTGGGGAGAACAGGGTGACCAAGCACTGCTCATGGTGTCTGCTGAAAGAGCTGGGCTCTTCTCATGAAAACATTCTTGTTTAGTACAAATCAGTTACCTCCTGATGCCATCCCTCGGGAGGGAGGCTACACAGCAAGTTAGTCGTGGAGCCTGCTCATTTCCCCTGGCGTAAACCCAGCTGTTTTCATGACAAATTGCATCAGAACGCAGATTGCTTTCGTTTAACTTCTTTGGCTTATTACACATCCCAGGCTAAAACAGTGATGATTAAACAGCATTCCCAAGCACTGCTTTAATTAAGCAGCATCACTAAGTTATTTATGCTACACAGGAGCTCCTGATAATGTTGCAACCTTTATTTTTAACTCCTTTACTGCAAAGTTGTGCTGAGAAAAAGCACTCTCGTCTACTCTGGTCACAACTTAATACTCACCAGATACTCATTTTCAAAAATGCTAGGAAAAGGGCATTGCATTTCAGCTAAAGTAATGTTAATTAGAAGCAAATTCTCAAACACTTAGAGAAGCTTTATGCAGACCCCATTGTAAGGGCCTTTCATGGCAATTATTGTATTCAAAATACAATAGCCAAAAGGTACTTTAAATGGACAGATGAGTTACTACCTGATCTGGCAGCAGAGGTTCTTAAAGCTCAGAAAAGTCAACAAAATTGTTAGGTTTTAGCCTTTGGTCATCAGTGAGGAGGTCCTCTGAAAGCAAAACAGAAATGACTACATACTTCAGGTACATAAGGCATCACTTTAATTTGTCAAAGACCAATACCAGGAACAAAACCAGGATGTTGGGGCTTAGGAAAGGTGAACTTACCAAAACAAGAATCCCAGTAGAAGCTAGAGGAAGCTGCCCATTTCCCCCTAATACCCTTCACAGTGCCCAAACCTCCCCATCACCTGGACCTGGGTTATTACCAAGGATCCTCCAGGCCGTGTTTCCTTGCCACAACTCCCCAGCCAGGCTATAGGAACACAGCAGAATTCTTTAGCTGCACAGATTCTTTGCTGCCAAGTATTTTTAGCTGCACAACCCACCCAGCTCCTCCTGTCCCCATTTGGTGAATGATGACCTCTCAAGCCTGGCACACGCAGCAGCCTAAAGGTAGAAAGCCACAAGATTATTACTGGCCTTTTGAGTAAGTCTCAGAAGCATCATTTGATCAGGTGTGACTCTATTTCCCTTGTTCTTCAGTAGGTAATAGCTTACCTACCACTTCACAAAATGACAACTTTTATCTGCAATTTCTAACAGTGTCACATAGTAGAAAAAAAATATAATCAAGACTGAAAAATAGTCGTTTTAAAGGAAGCACAAACAATTCTCATCTCTAGAAAAGCTGCATGGAGCTTTTTAGCCACAATTGCATCAGGACAATACCACCTCTCCTGGCTATGCCGCAGGGGGACCAGCTTTTGCTGCAGGCATGGTGGAAGAGCGAAAAATGAAGCTGCAGGTCTGCTTAGGGAAGGGAACAAATTGGCAGCAATGAAACACATTCAGCACAAGCCATGAGACTCCTTCTGCTGCTTTGCCAGGCTCCCAGAGAGCCTGGAGGTTAAGTGGGAATGCAAAGCAGTTCCTCCCTGCCCTTTGAGTCGGCACTTGTATCCACATACAGCATTGAACCAGCCAGTTAGCCCAGCCACGTTCGAGGGACAGTGAAACAGCCCCGTGTGCACTGCACTGAAGCCGCAGCACATTGTCCTCAAGCGGCCGGGTTTGTTGGACTGTTCTCCTAAGGCAAGCCAGGTGGTAGCTGTCTGTCTATAGAGAGAGGGGGGAAAAGTCAACAGCATCAATTATTGCACACCTCTTGCAAGGCCATACCAGCTTTTGACAGCTGAAGGACGGCTCAAGATCCTCCACTTGCTGAGCTCTTCTGACATCCCTTTACCTGACAAACACCCTCAGCTGGGGAGAAGGGAAAAGCAAACAGCTGGAGATGTTGCATCACAGATATTTCAAATTAAACATGGCTTGAGACACTCACAAGTGGGAGAGTTAGATGGCACAGAGCAGTCTACTTTGACAAAGACTTAACATCCTTTTGTGTAAGTCATTAGCATCATCTACACAAACTGCAATGGAGTTTCTTTCAGTGTTTCTCAAAATGTGGTTTACATTTCCCTGTTACTAACTTATGGTAATTAGGAAACTAATTAGAAAAAAGTTACCTTCTTATTATTTTTGTTACTATTTCTTTATTTCAGAATTTTATTTTATATTGATGATACATTACCTAATTCTGTCAGGCTACCGAGTTCAGGGCACACAGATTAAATTTCAAGTATTATGCTGCTGATACTGCAGAGTGTGGATCTTGTGAGATATGACCAGACTGAAAGCAAAATACATCTATTACAAGCACTGCATGAAAATGGTCTGTATGAACTGGCTTTTTAAACCTTTTTTAAAACTGTGATATGCCACATCTGCCTACAACAAAAGTTTAAGCTGTAGTCTCACAGCCAGCAAGAGATGTGTATGCATCCCCATTGTTCCAGAAAAAAACATCTCCGTCTCCTCAAAATACAAACTTAGAATCCCAAATTTTCATAAAACATGCCAGAGATTATGTAACAGAAAGGAAGGCCAGAGTAGACCAGAGGTCATCCCAGTACAAGAGACGAAAGTCCTCAGTTGCGTACAGTTGTTTTGCATGCAACGAACCAGCTAAGGGAAATTCAGATTGTGAGTTGAGAGTAGGGACACAGGATGGGGAATAGAAGATGAAAAAATATGTCAGTGATTTGATGGAATGATCCACCACTTGTCCTCCATGCTGACTTGCAACATCACAAGAGTTCATGAAAGTACTACAGCGGATTAGGAAATGAAGATCATAAAAGGAAGATTCCAGAAATCAACAGACTTCCTTTCGTCTCCAGAAAGGGCACAGAGGCATGACAGGACAAATAGACTAATACAAAGAAGTTACAGTGCCTAGGCCCTGCAGGGCAGCCAAAGTCATGAAGTTTGGCCCAGGTTAAAGGCTATTCAGATAAGAAAGTTGGAACTTCCATAGACACCAAATCTAGGAAGCTTAATGCATTCTCTTTAAGGAAAGTTTTCATCCCAGTCCAGATTTCTTAGAAGAAAAAAAATCAGCACAGTGCATATGAAGTCAGAGGTGATAAAATTCAGAACATTTAATGTCTCTAAGTTGGGAAAAAAGAAAGAAAAAGAAAACAGGCTTGCCAGATTAAGAGCAATAGGATAAAAATCTTGACTATTTCTTTAGAAACAGTATTTGATAGAATTTGAACTAGAATATGTAAGAAAAACAGGTAAAATACAAAAGATAGAAGGGGCGTAAACAGCCTTTTCTTAGCAGAAGAAAGTAACTATTTTTTTCTAAAACATTTCCCTTATTTTAGGTCTCATCCATCATCTGCTTGACATAACAACAAAATATATTATGAAATTCTACCAATTCTAAGAGAAATTAGGATATAATATAGAAAGAACTAGATGACACCTAAGAACTGAAATTTTGAGGTATGACATTCAGACACACAACAGAAGGTACAATTTATGCACTTCCTGTTAAAGGACTTCACTGAAGACATCCCAGATGGATTTTAGTATTTCACCAGTGGTCTCCTGCCCAGACACTTGGACAGGAAAGGACCAGCTCCTTTCAAGTGCACCAGCTGGGGAAGGCAGATAAAGTGATTCTTTGTAAATGCATTGTAATCTTTGCAAATCTCAAAGATTAAGATAGCCTGTGATCTTCTAGCAGAAAAATAAAAGCTGTTGCCATGATCCCCACACTGACAGAATCATAATCTGAAGCTGCATTTTAGCCACCTACACCTGACAGAATAGGCTTGTTTTGCACCCTTCCTTACCACATGAAAATTGCCTAGAGAATGATGACCTCTAAGTCCACAATTTATCAAGTTTTCTTCCTATAAAATAGTGAGATATTGTAGCAGTTCTGTGATTTCCAAATCAAGAGGTTTTAACTGTCATTGCTTCAATCAGCTGTCCAGTTTCTTTGCCTATTCTTGGCAGAGCTGGATATGTGCAGCCTTTTTAAAATAATTAATGAATGACACTGAAGAAGTTAATTTCAACTTGACAGTTTGTCTCTGCACAGAACTCAGATGTGGCAAACTGAAGAGCCTTGAAAAAATTGTATTATGAATATGCTCAGAAGGGCACCAAAGATGACTCTTGGAAATCTTAATTTTTCCCTTTTGCAGGTTTCGTTTTCACACAGAGGGAGAAATTGTGCACTTCTGGGAAAATCTGTGAGATTGTCAAAAATATATATATATATATATATTTATATATATAGCCTTTCTGTCCACTTTTATATGAAGAGGGATTTTTGGATTTTTTTTTATTTTTCCCAGTTTTGTCTCAAATTAAAATTACTTTCCCATGGTACAGAAATGATTTTGGACATAACCAAGAAACAGAAACAAAACACTGTAAAAAAAACCAAACAGTCTTTTTCCTTTTTTTTAATTAGCATCCTTACTATAAAGTAATTTAGGTTAAAAACATCAGTAAGGCCAAGGGGCAGGTCATGAAAAATATTCTTAAACAGAGGATACTGGCAGTTTTCAGCATGATTTGTGTTCAGCAATGCCTAATGCATCTCAGAAACAGCTGTGCCAATGAAATATGCACACCCCAAGGTGAAAAGAGTTTGAGGTAACTCCCTAAATGCAGCACCTAATATTTGCAAGACAGGTTGCTGCTTTCTGTGGTATTTGAATGATGATACCCTTGCGCATCTGAAAATCTCAACAGCAGTTCAGATTTTTTTAATAATCATTTTGGAGCCTAAGAGGAAGTAAATACAATTAATAACATATCTGGTCATCACGAGAGCACAAACTCTCTTCTCAGCTCTGACAACATGTGGCTCTAAGAAGACAACTCCCAACTATTCTGCAGAAGCTGCCAAAGGGAAAAGCAAAAGCTTTTGTACTGAGATGAGTCCACCAAATTCCTTCTGAGTCCTTGTCACTTACTGGACTAAAACCAGCATGTCATGTTCATGACAAAGTATTGACCCAGCAGCTCCGAGTATTAGAAATTACTGACCATCTCCATTTGTTCATGCAGGTGCACAAAGGTATTTTTGAAGCTCAGATGAGATACTGAAAAGAGGTGTGAGGTAGCACGGTACAGCCAGGGCCTGGGTAGCCCATCTCCTGCTCAGCCCTGGTTTGTTTCCAGCAGAGTATCTCACACAGGCCAAGAGCCAAATCTGGCCTCCTCTTCATCTGTCTGCAGGCCTTAAGATCTCAAACAGCTTGTGGGAATAATAAACATTCAGTAAGCACATAATTAAAGGCATTTTCCTGCCTTAGTTCTAGGTGTCAGTACTTCATCATGCATCCCTCCTACATAGTATTGTTACAGGTTTAAATTCTTTTCACAGCTGCTGTGTCTTGAAAACTTACTCAAATTTATTTCCCCTTTAGATTTCAGACCAAAACCAAAGTTCAAAGAAAATCATTTAACCAGAAAAGTAAAAGAAATCTCAAATGCAAAACTTAAAAGTCAGTTTATATAAAGGTTTCAAAGGCTCTGTTTCTTTAATTACAGGAAAAATTAAACTCCATTTATTGTTGCATGAAACATAAGAGTGAAATCAAAAGTTAGGAAAATGTGAATTTCACAAAGAGAAGATCGATTACCGTAATTTGGAGGATGGTGACTGTATCTCTTCACTTCAGGAGCAAGTTAGTCATTTGGTCCATGGCAGCTCATCTCCAGCTGTCTCTAAATCTTCATGTTACCAGAGGGAACGAAGGAAGCTGCTGGCACACACTTCTCTTCCTGACACTGAGCTCTACCCACACTGTCATCACACAGCCTCGAAGCACCCAATCTGCCACCATGGCACCTGCCTGCCAGATTTTGGGAGAATGAGGCTGAGCAAGTAAAGCGAGTAATGCGAACAGGTGGACAGTAAAAACAACATTTGGTAACAAAAGCTAGCACTAAGCTTGTGAGACAAAAAAATATGGATTCAGTAGAAAGTTTTATTAATTAATTAAAATTCAACAAAAGCTTTTGGTTGCTTTTCCTCATTTCAAAGGTTAAAAACTCAACAGCTTGGTCCTCTTTTCTCTCTTGGGACCACGGATGAAGGCCTTTCACTGCCAACAAGTACAGGCCAGCCATGGGATGTCAGATGAAGAACCTACATCTCGAAACTGCTCTGCAGCACCCTGCTGTGCCAAGATTCCCCATGACCTGTAGGACACCATGAGCACTCCAACTCCTGCAGAAATCTCAGCTCTGGCAACTTCAGTCCAAATTACTGACTGCACAGCCAAGTCCTCCATAACACCCCCCCGCTGCAGCTTTCCAGGCTTTCTGAGGTACAATTGTTGGCAGGAACTCACTCAGATCCAACCTTTGAGCCACCTGAATGTTACCATTGGCAGCTGGAAATCTCAGGGCTTGCAGGCTTTCAGGTTTCACAGGCACCAGAGCATCAATGACATACAGAGATATAAGTGAAACTTCAGAACCATTTCTTTAATTAGAAATCTGTTGGACACAAGGTGGTAACTAAATGTCAGAGAATGCCAGGTATCACACAGCTTAGAAACACACCACATGATGAAGAATTAAATTATGCACAGGGTAATACTAGCAAAGCAGGAGAGGAGAATTTATTTGTGTAATACATGAAAATAATACTCAGATGTTTCAGGTCAACCCCTGTAAGCAATTTTGTTTCACATTAGGAATAACTTGGTTAGTTCTAGCTCCTCCAGAAATCTAAAGGATGCCAATGGTAGCATTCATCATGTTTCCTCCTACAATCCAATCTCGGCTCTCCTTGCCCAGCAGTGCTTTAGTGTTCCCTTTGGAAAAGGAAACAACACACTTGGTTTCGAAGGTGGAGGGATATTCCTTTCCCATTAATGCCACGTCACACTTCTTAGACCCAACATAGGGTTGGGTATGTAACCCATAGGACCAATCTTTTACAGCAGTCTTAGGCCCTGCTTACATCACAAGTGTGACATGAAAAGCTGATTTGTAGAGCAAGACACTTGGTGCTAAAAATCCAGCTTTCATTCTGCAGGCGTTTCTAAAGGCCATACTTCAAACAAAATCTCAAGTGGTCCAGTAGACCGAACACTTGCCACGTAGCCGAGACACGCAGGATGCAGACCCTGAGCTCAGCTCTATTGGAGAAGAACCCCATTCATGGACTGACACCACCACATAACGTAAATTAAAGTGTGAAATGCAGGAAGGACTCTGATTCATTTCAAGAACATTCAGCTGACCTGATATAATAAGGGCAGTGTAGGTGCACCCTTGTTCTCCCAGCTGCTTCCCACACCACGAGTATCCCCCAGCACTGGGGAAATATGCAGCACTGAATTAAGATCTACTCAGATAAACTGACTTTAGTTGGAGTGAGGGTTAATTCTTTTCAGGCTTCAGCATCTATCTTTGTGATACTGACTGCAATATCAAAGCCTTTGCCTTCTATATGCAAAAGTAAGCAACAGTCATTAAGCTGCCAAATCCAATTTTAATTAAGCAGACCAAGAAATCACCAACCTGTAGTCCTCTAATTCTCTTCTCTCTCCATTGCAAGAGCAGTCAAATTTTAATTATGTATGATGAAAATCCAAGCTGGATAAGGAAAGTTTTCCCAATTTGTCTTTTCACTTGATGACAAAGTACTCTAAGCTTCCGCAGAGACTACTGCACCTCAAACGACTACTGACAAGATTAAGGATTGAGTTATGTTCACTCTTTTTTTTTCTTTTTTTAAATTCTAATAATGAATCACAAGAATATTAACTGCTTGGTGTTGCAAGTGCCTGGAGCCAGGCGTCTATTTATGCAACAAAACTGTTTTCATATGCCAAGCCAAGATCATCTTAAATTTATTGATTGCATATTTTATACTGTCAGAAGCTACAAAACACAGAAAATATTGATAGCCAAATTACCTGGCTTAATAGAAAAGAAATGCAATAGATTTTAGAATGAAACCAGAACCCTAACATTTACAAGTGTTTTCAATAACCAAAAACTCCATGAAATTCCAAGTTCAGCAGTTAGTGCATATCTAAAAAAAAAAAAAACCAAAAAACCCTCAACTTGATCTCTGACCTACAGCCTTAACACTGGTGTTATACAGCTGGACTAATAACCTTGAGATTTTTCATTAATGGAGGAGCGTTCATTTTCCTTTCCTCTTCTTATTTCCAGATTTTTTTAAAGTCACTTCTAACAAGAGAATTACTCCACCCCCCCTCCCCCCCCCAAAAAAAAACCCCACCCATATATTTGCTTTTATATATAATTTTAACACTATTTTGAGACTTGGTATATATTTTAGTACTGATAATCAATATTTCTTAGGCTATTGCACTTTCTATGAAACACTAAGTCAAAGCTTTATTAATTTGTCAGACATAAGGCGACTACTTGCTTTCCTTGGAAAGTGACAACACTGATAACTCACTAAAGAGAACAATTTTTCTAGGCTAATTACAATATCCATTATGGAAGGGATATCCTTTAATAATAGTCTTTATTATGAGAATAAATACATAAAACAAATGCAATATATTAGCCACATTTCTTCATATACATTCAGAATAGAACAAGAAGCTAATACACATAATCAGCAGAACTAGTTGAACAAACAAATTTTTAGTAAGCCAACAACACCAGAGGAAAGTTGGAATGTTTATGCACCCATAGCAGACAAAGAGCATGTGATTTCAGTATTTCCTTTGTATTCATTTTAAGACAAACATACAGTAGTTGTAAGCATGAACTGCATGAACTGCCAGAAGTGTTTAGCTCCGTGCAGTGGCCGTTTGAGGTTGTTCTGACTGCAACTGCTTCCCAAGGTATTCCCTGAAATACAACAAAAAAATAGATTGAGAAATGCTCTGGAGAGTGGGGAGTGCCATAGTGGTGGGAATTATGAAGTTGACAAAGAAGAAAAAGCTTTAAGTTTAGAATTAATCCTTCAAATAATGTCTACTGTCAATAGTCAACTGGAGCAACAATGAGAGTACCCGAGCTTTAGGTATGTATCATCTGTCCCTATGAAAATAAAGTACAAATCAAAGATCAACAAAGCTGTCTAGAAAAGGAAAGAGCCCAATGGGAACATTTAGAAGCCCAGACAACTGATACAGAACACCCATGAAACACATAGATTTTGCTTGTTGAATACTGTCTCGGGGTGATTCTATGATAATACTGTATTCCCCATCGCCTGCTTGATTTCTAGAAATATAGTTGGTACCTTTAAACTGCAAAAGGAGAGAGAAGCCATGAGAGAAGCTGTGGCAAAACATTTAAAAGGATCCTTTCCCATAACCCAGCTGCAGGAGCACAAGTAACACCAAGGACATACTGGCAATACCAACCATATGCAAGCAAAACCGACACTGACTCAATAGCTACATATTCAAGTTGAGAAAAAGAACAGATAATGAATCAGGCCCATTGTATACCAACATTTTCTTTGAAGTGTTTTCCTCACCTGCACTTTGAAGTGCACTAAGCCACTTATTTTCTATCTTTCCTCTTAGCACTGGAACACTTCCCAGATTACGAGCACTTGCCCTGAGCAACGGTATCTAAATTCCATGGAAAAATACTGCACAGTTCTTCTGAATGTTACAATCCTTCACTCTCTCTTGTGAAAGCAGATGAACACTTCACAAAAAAGAACCACAAAAAAAGCTGAAAGCGGTCTTTAATAATAGTACCTGGGTTGCTGCTTGTCACAGAAAATACAGTAATTGTACCACTGTATCAAGTGAAAGAGGGGTTTCAGGGACTTGTGAAATGTAGGCGTTCTTTTTCTACTGCTGATCATACACTTAGTTCTGTGCTTTCTCACTACACAGATATTTCAACCTACACAGGTTAAGCACTAGAAGCATCTCAGAGGAATGATGTTCAGAAAGAAGTCTTAAAAAAACCCCACCTAACTCAAGAGTATGTGCTTTTGCATTATTAAAAAGAAAAAAAATTAAAAGATCAGATTTTTTGCACACTTCAAAAACTAGTTTTCAGCTTAGTGTCCTGTTGAACAGTTATTCCTTATGCATTGCAATTCCTATTGCACAATGAAGTTTAGCACCTCAACTGCACCACCCAACACCACTTCTCTCAGTTTTAACATTAAGCATCCAGAAAAGCAAAAATTCCTATAAAATGTTAACTTCAACCACCACTAGCAAAGAAAATAATACATAATTTGTATGCTGAACCACATGTTATGATTTAGCACCCTCATTTACAGCTTCATCAGGTGTTGCTGTAAAATCACAGTATTTTAATGCTTGGGCTCCACTTAATAGATACAACTCTTGCTTATAACAGGCAGGTTACCACCCTCAAAGTAGAGACTCCTGCTGGCAAAGAAGGAAATGAGCTGCTCTCTCATGGTTTTGCAGGACTCAAAACTGTACCACCAAAACAAAATCTGACAGTCATCCAAAAACACAGCCAGCAACTATGGAAGAGCTTCCACACCCACCAAACCTCTTTCTGGTCTCTCAATGGTTTTGGTTGTCTTTTTTGTTTTCATTTGTTTCACACCTACATGCACGTACTGACTCTAGCATTTCTTCTCTGACATCCAACCTTGAAAGCAACTGACACTTGCATACATGGCTCTGCTCATTGTATTACAAGCCTGTAACATCATTTATTCTTAAAGCACAGATGAACTATATTGAATGTGAAATTCCCACATTATTACTTCATAGGAGGTAAAACCAATCAAGCTAATAATCCATAACACTACAACTGTTGCAAAGCTTACACTGTTTCAGATGCATGACCAAGGCTTTCTAAAAATCCCACCAGAGTGCAGTGCAGTCAGCAAAAATCTCCAAGGCAGAAGAGCAGTAGCACATTTTGTAGGTACTTAGTGCCTTCGTAGACACATTAACTTCTATGGTATGTAGAACAGTATCTTCCCTATAAAATCTTTTGCAGGTGTGACGTTTAAGTCCAGGGTCAAGGAAAAGTTCTCGTCGCATTTCGTCATATAGAAGGAGTACCTGCAGTTACATCTCTACATTGTCATGCTGCAAACCCAAATGAAAATCTCATAGTGTTCCTATCCCTTCACCTCTTTAGCCACCACCAAGGGCCACTGAAATGCAAAAACCTTACATTACAAGCTGTTAGAAAGATCAGTTGATTTTCTCTTTGGTTATCACTTCCATTTGAGTGTCACTGGTTAACCCAGGACAAGTTCTTGCACGGTCTAGATTAGATGAACATGGAATTATAGAATGGTTTGGGTTGGAAGGGACCTTAGAGACCATCTGGTTCCAAATCCTCTGCCATGGGCAGGGACACCTTCCACTAGACCAGATTGCTCAGAGCCCCATCCAACCTGGCCTTGAACACTCCACAGGATGGGGCATCCACAACTTCTTCAGGAAACCTCCACCCTCACATGTAGTAATTTTTCAGATATCTAATCTAAATCAGCCCTGTCTTATTTTACAGCCATCACCCCTTGGCCTTGTGAGAAGCCCCTCTCCAGCTTTCCTGTAGGCCTCCTTTAGGTACCATAAAGGTGCTTTAACATCTCTCCAGAGCCTTCTCTTGTCCAGGCTTAACAACCCCAACTCAGAGCTTATCCTCACAGGACAGGTGTTCCATCCCTCTAAATCACCTTCATAGCTCTCCTCTGGACCTGTTCCAAAATGTTAAGTAGGACTCTGTTCTCCCTCTGCTAAAATACATATTAAAAGAATAAGAAAATTCAAATATATTTTATAAAGACTGGTATTTCATCACATTAGGAGGATAAGAATCACTGTAAGTGTCAAACTTCACTCTTAAGTTGGACATAAGTGTCCATCCTCGTACCGTTACAAATTAAGTGTCTAAGTCCTTTCATTTATCCTGCACTGATACTTAGTTAAATCTTAAGAGAAAAACTGGGATTTTACAGTTACTATTTACATCACAAAATTAAAGTCACCTGTAAGAATGCAAGCATTCAACACATTGAATAAGAGCATGTACATAAGAGCATGTACGATGAAAGGATGGATCTTGTCACCAAGATAACAAATAATTTAATAAAATATTCAAAATAGCATCTCAGAGATTTGTGATGCACACTACAAAGGAAAGTAATGAGATATTAGACTTTTTTTTTCAATTGCAAGCTCTAAGCCTATGAATTGGACCACTTCAAGATATTTTAAATCATTTTCCTCACATCGTAACGGAAAGGCCTTTATAAAAAGGTCAGGTTTAGCCACCTTCTCACTTCCTTCAACATAAAACCATTCTTATTAAAAGTAGACGAAGCTAGTGGAAACGAGTTTGCATTTACAGATAAGAGCATTCGAACATTGAAACAACTGATTCAGTATAAATTTACAAGAACAAAAACATATTACCTCTGCACTGCAGAAAAGCTTCAAACATGCAATGGTAGTAGATCACTTTTAAGACTAACTATAGAATCTTCTGTTTCTCAATTAAAGCTCAGATCAACAAGACTTGAAACACCACACATTTTCACTTCCCTGGTCACCCAAAAGTCTGAAGGTGAAGCGTAAGTAACTTCCATTTGCAAATTAATCTTCTCATTCTTATTAGAATAACCAAGTGAGATTCCTTTCACACTAGAAATTCCCCCTTTTTCAGGCCTCTTTTTAAACATACATTTTCTACTGTTTCCAAAGTGCTTTTTCCAAGAAGAAAAGGAAGCTTAGAGGTGAATACATGAATTAATTTTATCTCAAATTCTTATTCTAATTTGTTTCTTCATTTTGTTTAATTTAATCAGTTTTTGTTTCTCATGAGAGACACTGAAGCTGAGATATACTTAAATGTCATAATTGCAACAAATGCTTAAAGTTTATTTAGGAAAAGGCACACAGAACTGATCCAACATGTAAGCCCCTAAACTCAGTGAATATGGAATAAGGAGATAATTGCAAACTGGCACAAGACACTACCTACAAATTTTATATTAATCTATACCACATACTAGAAGATCATTGTCAACAATGAACAATCTATAACAGAAGACAAAGTTATAAGACACATGCAACAGATCCCTAGAGGCCATGTGTTAAAAGAAACAAGCCTTGAAATTTAAGTAGTACTACTTTCAGTGTTATACTTCAAATTCCAGTGCAGTCAGATTTACCTGTCCTTTAAAGAACACTGAAAATTACTTTTTTAATGGGCAAAGGAAGAAAAGTAGATGAAGCACAGAATAAAGGAAGGGTGAAATTTTCATATTTTCTCTTTCCTAACATTTAACTCTTTCATCCTGGTTATTAAAGAAGTAAGTTATCAGAAAATATTTGATAGTCTTGAATATCTGCAATTTCTAGGTTGGTTTAGCAGACTCAGGTTCCCAAGAGACAGAATGTCTTGCTTTGACAAAAAGCAAAATAAAAATATTGATTTTATTTTTCTTTATCTAAACATAAGCCTAGAGTCTCATAGTTTTGAAAATGAAATTGAAAAGCCAGTTCTCAAGAAATCCTTCCCATTATGAAAGAAGTGTAATAAAGGTATGGCAAAAAGCCTGCCACTTGACTCAACACACTCAAAAGACGTCGCCAACATTCACTATTTACAGACAAATCATAAAGATATGACAAATAGTTAAACAAACAAGTTCACAGGACAGGCAGCAGATAGAATAGTTTGAACAAATTGATCAGTTTTGCCAGCTTTATGTTGCATTTCTCCTAAAGGTCTAGTAATCTGAAGTTATTAGACTGTAGAAAGAGATGGGCCAGCTTTACTGATTTGTTGTGGCTTTACAAGTAGATACTTGAATTACACAATTGATGTATTCCCAATTCTAAGCAGGCTAAACTAACCCTTGAAAACATTGCCTTGTAAGTGTAACACTTCACAAATTAACCATCCCTGGAACCTCTGAGCAGTACATATGAAGGGGCAATACCAGGACAAGGTTGCAACCATCTGTCTAGCCTCCATCTAATCCAGTGGGAGACAAAGCTGGAACACCCACCCTTTAACCCATTCCAGCTGTGTACACCTGCCTTTCTCAAGAGGCACTCGAGGTATTCTGATGAGACAGTAATTTTTGTTCATTTAACTCTCAAGTGAATTGCAGTGAATTGCTTTCTACAAATAAGCTCCCTTGAACGTGGTTATTGCAGTGCCCCATTAACACTGGTGGTGGCTGGGAGAAAGGCAAGTGGAGCTCGACAGGGCCACCACAGGTGCACTTGCCTTACTAGAGAGCCACAGCCACAGAAGCCAGGAAAGAAAATAAAGCAGCCAGGCTCAAATCATACCTAGACTGATGTTAATATTTGGTTCCTGAAATGTAATATTAACATGTCTCACTGCTGGATCTGAAGTCGTACCACTGCATATTTTTATATATCTTTTAGATATATATTAAAAAATATATATACATATTACATCCGCCTCATTATCATGTTCTTCACAGAAGTAAACAGAAATAGAACTGTTATGAAAGTAGTAAAGTGAAAAACAAAGAGACATCTTCCTAGAGAGCTGGGCTGGGAAGACTGCCAAAGCTGGAATGCTACCACTGGAGAACTGCTGTTCTTTTTTGTCATTTGTTTACTGAACACAATTTTCTTCTTAGACTCAGTTGATTAATTCAATATGAAATATTTTGATTTAAAGAAAGGTATTAAAGATTATAAAATATGTGTCTATTATACCAACGCCTACCACAAGTAGTTTTGAACATAAGTCATCACAAACCAACAACAAAAACAAAGAAACAAATGTACACAGCAGGATCAAAGCCACGTTCGCCAAACAGTCTGGGCCTCCAACACATAAAACTGAAGATTTTTATAAATTATCTTTTTCAGTGGAACCATGGTGATTTCCACCATGTATCTCCTTGACCTATAAATGTGGCTGTGGATCTCAAGAGAGAAGAGCTATTGCAAACATCTCTGCAATTCTCAATATTTAGTTTAACAGATTCCACTTCATACAAACAAACAGAACAAAAGCCAGCTGTTAAGATAAACAAAATCTAGGACATTGTTTCCACTTAATTATTCAAAGTAAAGAGATGCTCAACGTTCTCGTGTGCACATTAAAACTAAACAGTCTGAATGGTTGTACAGAAGGATTATGAACATTGCATGAAAGGTGCTTTGTGTTTCCAAATGGAGCCTTGTCTTCAACTGAATGCAGTAACATTAACAGACAATCTACAGATTATCTCATGATTACTGAAAACATTACTCATAGCACGGTTTAAAGTCCTCCTTAAGACATGAAACGCAGCATTAACGTGAGTTCAAACTGAGACACTGCAAGAACCTCCCTTCCCCTCAGCAGTTTCCTTGGTTTTGTCCAATTTTTTTAAGAGTTATTCTAGACTTCAGTTCACAACATCAATACAAGCTATGAGAAACAGCAAACCAATGAGCTCTTATGACAATGCTATTTCTTACATTTGATTTTAAAAGAAAATAAACTGTGAAATTCAATTCAATATGTACCTTTCTATTAGGGAGACAAAGCAAGAGCCATATCTCACTTACAATATGCACTAAGAGCTAACACTTATGCAGAGCCTTTCTGTGAATTTTAAAAACCCACTTGACTAAACCATGCAATGTGGTTTGAAAAAGGTTTTATAGTTAGTTACCACAAAGAATTTTGTTGCTTACAACACTTAAAGAGTTTTTCATGTAAGAATGACCAACATCAATAGTGGGTAACTGAATTTTCCTATCAGGAAGTCAAATTTTTAAAGAACACTAATCAGAAGTAAATTATCAAAAAGCTACTTCTTTGGTGACATGTTTTTCAGCATAGTTCATGAAAACAAGCAATTTCTTTGAAAAAAGAAAATGCAATCTGAGCAGAATGTCTGATATTTTCCAAGCTAACACAAGCTCTAGAAATATTAAAAAGTGTTTTGGCAAAGAGTACAGATCTCATGACAGAAAATATGAGCACAGTGTGAATCCCAGAGAGCTTATGCCGAACAAAAACCACCTGTATGGAATGAAGTTTTACAAGAATACACATTTCTGTACAAATAAAAAGATGGAACACTCCACTGATATCAAGTGTGCCTGTAATTAACTGGATTTTTGCCTAACTTCTCCTTCTAGCTAGGAACTGTTCTCTTAAAAAACATTCATCTTTATCAGACACACTATCTTCTCAAACTTTTCATTTAGTTAACTTCTGTTAACTACTGAAAGGGAATTGTATCGATGATGAAGGCTAGGAACCAGGACAAACAAATATAATGGAAGTCATTATGCTGCAGGTATTGTTTCCTAGATTTAAGCCTACTACTCTGTTAAGCATTCCACACCTCAGTGTTGGGATGGGGGAAAAGATAAGGGGCGAGTGCAAACTTCACGGCTGCCAGTTAACTATCCCTACGCCCTGCACATCTCACTCCCAAATGCAGGCATTGTACAGAAGCTATCTATAGAATAACAGTTTCTAAATATAGCATATTGCAAATCCTAGGCAGTTTCAGATTTTTTACTGTCTCTCTGCAGAACTCCTTGTTTTAAAAGATAGAGAGCAAGTAATTTTGTCTGGGCTGTGCATTTAGAAAACCATATATGAACCTGCTGCACATTCAAAGCTTGTCCAATTTGTTGCTTCATTCAGTATGCCCTTTATGAATTCCACTTCCACATCACACTTGATCATGCTTAAGTGATATATCCTAACTCCCACTGTTTAGCACCTGCCAACATACTCATACTCTTCATGCTGGTATCAAGGAGCAGGTCAGGAACCTCAAGCCAGAGCAGGTGAATGCCTGAGAGGAGCCTATGCCGAAGTAGGGTCCTGACAGGGATCTGCAGACCCATGGAGAGAGGAGCCCACACCAGAGCACGTTTCCTGGTAGGACTTGTGACCCCATGGGGAGGAACCCATGCTGGAGCAGCCTGTCCTTGAAGGACTGCACCTTGCAGAAGATTGACTCACACTGCAGCAACTCGGAGAGGGCTGTTGCCCATGGGATGGACTCATGTTGGAGAAGTTCATGGAGAACTCTCTCCCATTGCGGGGACCCCATTATGGAGCAGGGGAAGCACTCCTCTCCCTAACCAGTGGGAGAAAGCAATGTGTGATGAACTGGCCATTACCCCCATTCCATCTCTCTGTGTCCCTAGGGAAGGAAGGAAGGGTGGAGAGAAGGTGTTTTTAAGGTCTTATTTAATTCTCATTATCCTGCTCTGGTTTTGTTAGCAATAAATCCAATTAATTATCTCTAATGCGAGTCTGTTTTGCCTGTGACAGTATTTGGTGAGTGATATCTCCTGGTCCTTATCTCAACTAAGGAATCCTTCATTGTATTTTCTCTCCCCTGTCCAGCCATGGAGGGGAGCGATAGAGCAGCTTTGGTGGGTGCATCCACCCAGGTTCTTACTATCAGCATGGGGTGCCATGACTAACACAATTCAAGTCAGATTGAAACTCAGGATTAATTCCCATGTATAGGCAGTAAGTGATGCTAAAAAGATAATTTTGCTCCTCGCTTCATCAAGTGGATGATCATTTAACATGCAAATGTAACTGGAATATTTCACTTGAACTTATCTCATCTGAAAAGCTGACAGCAGTTACTGCTTTTGCCAACATAGCTTCACCATTTAAGAGAATGCCTGACAGTCTGATTTCCTCCCATTTATCCCTGACTTAAAAACCCCTACGGGAAAGCCAGTTGAGCAGCCTGTAATGAACTATTCAAATTACTTAGGAGTTAATTGTCTCTAAGTTAACAGTCGACTGATAGAGCTGTGTTTTAGGCAGAATGCTACTTTAGCTGCCCCACGGCACTCCCTCAATTCAGGTACCAAGTTTTCCTTACTCTGCTGGCTCCAGGCACAGCACTTGCACCAAGCATCATTGTGGCAGAGCAAAGCTTTATTTTCTAATCCCTCTCTCAGTAAGCCTTCAGGAAAAGCCTGACTACCTCTATCACACGTGTCACAGACAGCAATGGCAAGTTGTTCTGTGCCAGTTAAATTCAAGGAGAAAAACATAATTGCTTTAAGTGAAATAACTGTAATTCCAGAATAAGTGGAAGCAAGAGGAAAAATGTTTATTGTTTCCCCAGCTCTGAAGAGCAAGGTAAGCAAAACCTTGAAGTTGCTCAATAACATATCTCATGACAATGCAAAGCTTAGTAAGTAGGCACTTAAACGACCGTGTGCAGCAGTCAGGGGACTCAGCTTGTGTGTTGAGAAGACAGCAACGAAACAGAAGAGCTCCCGACACTCATCAAAAGCCAGATCTACACAACAACAGACCTAGCTTCCCACATACAAACAGTGTGTCATTTCCTCAGCTTAAGCTGTTAAGTCCATGCCAGGGGGAACACTACTTTGGCAAATAAGAGCCAAGGACAAGGTGTCCCAGAGGCTTCTTCCACTATGAATTAAACAAGAAAGCATTCCCTACAGAGATGACAATATTAAAGTGGCACTACCTTGCACAGATTCTTTTTACTGACACCTCCGAAGATCTGAAACTAGGTACTTTTGCCATCTCCCTCTCAGTCTCAAGTCTAAAGGTTCACAAACTGTGAAAAGCAGGCACAGAAATGCTCATACCATTAAGAAACCAAAACAAATCTAGAAGATCAGATGTAATATTTTTACAAGCAGTATTCTCTCACTGAAAGTGAGAAAAAGCCAGGCTTGGCATTCAGGAAAACTTTTACTACCAGTGAGGTTTTTTTGGAGAAAGTCCAAAGGTCTTACTACCAGGTTTTTAAGACATCAGAACATACATGAAATAAAACCTGTCCCTACTGACGAAGGCAGTATTAGTAACTAAACTTTCCATGCTGTAATATCTATATAGTTACAGCTGGTTTGTAAATACTCGGAATGTTTCAAATGTATCAGAACAACATAGTGAGAAAAGAAATGTATTAAATTGAGATGCGGGGTCGAGTATAATATACAATAATGAGCAAAAATTAGATTGAACATGACCATGCATTTAGACTCCATCTCCACACACTCAGAAATTCCATGCGATTTGTCAAAGTACTCCTTAAAGGTGGAGAGTATTAGCTGGATTTTTCATAGTAGAATATTTAATCATGTGTTTCTCTGTTAAAGAAAGTTTCCACAGTATGTGAGGGAGGCAGTAGGATAAAATAAATATAACACCCATGAGAGTTAGAACATTAAAACTCATTCTTCAGAAGGAAAGGGAGAAATTTAGCTTTGTTTTACCTATAATACACTGCAGATAGAGAAAGTGGGAGCTTTGTGTCAACTTAGCCAGCCTGTCACAGCAAGGAGGTGACTTAACCCATCAGAAGGTGCTTGGTAGACCTTATTCCCCTACCACTTTCACACTGCTAGCACCATCCCTACTCAGCCTTTCAAAAAGATCATATTCTGTCATAGGTGAGAAAACTGACAGAAGTTATAGATAGGTCCAAGAACTAAGCTTTTCAGAAATAAAAGCTTGTTTAAACTCAAAATTAAATTAGTTTTTTGTATCCCAACACTTATGTTCCAATATACTCAGATGTACTGCTGTATTTTATCTTCCTTTAAGGCAATGTCAAATTGAAAATACGAGCTCTGGTGCACTCATAATTAATAATCAGATTTAAAACTCCCAATTAGTATTTTTAACTCTCTATGCTTTATGCTTAGCATACCTAATTAGTTTGGCAACTTATACAAAGTTGCTCCATGAACGCTGAAGTTTTTCAGACCTACAGCCCTTCAATGCTTCCCTATAAAGGTCCTGTGTTCTGCTGGAAAGGTAGCATCAACCATCAGCAAGTTCTGTGGCAGAACTTGCCAAGACCTCAGAGTTATTGGAGAACTACCCAACAAACCATGAAAGAAACACCTCACTTCATATCCTGTTCTCAGTGATTGATGAAAGAGGTACCAGCATGTGACTTGCAACTTCATCTAACCAATCAGCCCATAAACTTCTGCTATTCCACAGGCAGTTCAAATAAATTCACAGAATCTTTGCAGAATATCCTGAGCTGGAAAGGAACAACGAGAATCATAGAGTCCAGCTCCTGGCCCTACACAGTGCCAGCCCACGAGTCACAAAATGTGCCTGAGAGTATTGTCCAAACACTTCTTGAACTCTGTCAGGCTGGTGCTGCGACCACTTCCTGAAGGAGCCCGTTCCAGTGCCCAACCATCTTCTGGGTGAATAACCTTTCCCTAATATCCAATCTAATCTAAAATACATTGCTCAAGTGAATTACTTGTGTGACATTCAACCATGTAAGGTAAAGCTAGTCACTTCAGCTGCTTCAAAAATACACAGAAAAACTAAGTTCTTACCATAAGCATTATATTGATCTGTTGTTTAAAAACTGCTGTCTTACCACATAAAAATGTTATTTCTCCCCTAAAAGAAATCTACTGTCTTGAATCCTCTCTCCACAACAAAGATTTCTCACAGTTAGTAGTATGTTAAATAATCTTCACATACCAATTGTGAACCATCAGCTTCTGCACAGCCAGTAGTGCATTATAACGGACTTGTTGGTCTTCGTGATGCATGTGGTTCATGACCAGCTGCTTACCACCAAGCTGTTCAATCACTCTGAAAAACAGGGGAGGAGCAAGATTTTTTTATATTACTTTCAATTCTGGGTAGCTATCCTATCCAACCACTTCACATTCAAGGCATTAAGAGGTTAAGTTTAAATGATATAATATTTATTTTATTAAAATTATTTATTTCCCAAAATACACATCTCATCTGATATGTTACAAATAGAGATTATCTCCTGTAATAACAACTGATTTTTTTAAAAAAAGATTTTTTAAGAATTCACAACATCAGAAAGTGTTCATACTGGACTCCTGTATGCTACTTTGAAATAAAAAAATCAAGAAAAGAACCCTTTTCAGAAAGGGTTATTTACTTTATCCAGCTCTCTATAAGGGTTTGCAGGGTACGGCATTATCAATTATTAGGTAGGAGAGGTAGTGCCCTTCCCTCCCATAAATGGATGATAACCAGATCACTCCATTTTTTGCAAGAATAAAACCTCAATCTCTTCTGGCACTGTCTAATACAGAAAAATGCTTTTAATCACACCAACACCTATTAAATGACCCACCTCATAGATACAGTGCTTTCTGACATTCAAACTGTACTAGAGCCACAGCTAGTCCTGCACAAGATGCAGGACTGGCTGTTAAGGTATCATTCCCAGAAAAAGTATATGCTTCACCTGCATCTTTCGCTACAAACTTCACCACCATAGTCAGCCATAGCTTTTAACAGCTATATCAAATCCCCGATGAAATACTGATGAAACCTTGTATCACATGTCATGAATATTTTTGGAAAGCATTTGCAAGGAATATATAAGCTGCTTTACTCACTGACTTTTTTACATCGTATGTTTTTTTACATCAGTTCTCTCACAGGTCACTTAGTAGTTAAACGTACTAGCCTGTGAAGACACTACCATTTGCTTTAGGCTTAACCTGATGTCCTGCCATTCTAAGCTTGCATTAGTTATCTGCATGTAGTACTGCTCTTTTCATGGCCAGATTAATGCACTGCTGCTGCACAGCACAACGTATTTTTGCAAACTACAGAACAGGTAGGAAGACATAGCATGGAGATGAAAAAGAGAACTTTCAATTTAATTTTATAACTCAGTCAAAACCATCCTTGAGACCACAGGGAATATTATTTCCCAACAATATTAAAACATCAGTTTCATAAAGCAGGAATGGATTCAGAAAAGTGCAATTGTTTCAAGCTGGAAAATCCTTGCCAAGAATTCAAGAAGTTATTAGTAATGTAACAGATTCAAAAAAACCTTTATGCCTGCCTTATGCTGCCTTACCTTTTTAATGAGTTAAATATAAAACCATTGCACACAAAGGCAAGAGTATGAAATACAAATAATAATTTTTTCTTTATTATAAAACTGACTTAGACCACTGGATTTTCGGGAACTGAAAGGATGCGAAAAAGGCATTAAATTCAAAAACTTCCTTATGCTAGAAGAATGCAAGAACCAAAATGAAAGGTTAAAAGCCTATAATCACAAATGGTAATAGGCTCTTTCAGATGACAATATATCACTGAAATCACGGCTGAGAATATGAAGAGTTGAAGAATAGCATTATCATTCTTACATAATGCTGCCTACAGGTATTTCCCATCCATGGGTTTTCAACCCAAAGGTCTAAACAGTGAAGAAGGTTCACAGTGAATCCTGTTCCTTCAAGTTCCAAATGTGTCCAAAACACTGCATTTAGTTTCCTCTCTCCTCAACTGCTGCTTACTTTACAGCAGTAACAGAGCCCAGTGGAACAGTTATGTGTGCACATCTTCTGCAGTGACTGCTCCCCATAACACCACTGCACTAAGTCAAAATAGTGGCATTTCAAAAAAGTTTCTGGATGCTGAAGATCCAGGTTTTAACATCGCCCATTTAAAGGGAGAAAGAAGACAGAAGATAAAGACAAATGAATACAAGTTAGACTGTTACAGCGGAAAACAAATATAAAATCCACAACACGTATCTGAAAACAGGCCACGGTGAAAAAGGGAATTCAAGTCTTTTTCTGAATCATGAGCTAAGGAAGAGAATGGCTCTAGGTGTCCACCTCTTACACATGTAAACCACAAAGCCCACGTTCATAGCATTCGAGAAATTCAAACTGCTCACAGTACATAGCAATAACCCTTGGGCCACAGGGAAGCTGGGCTGGAGGCCTGCATTTATTTTTAGTGACATGAAGCACCAGTGCCATACTTTATTCCTGCTGTTACACTCTCAGAAAATGCATCTTGGTGAGCCTCATGAGAAGCCCACAGTGCTATTGTCTCAACAATTTGGTCCACAATGCACAATTTTAAAAGCAACTTAAAATTATTTAAGCGTTCGAGAACAGCCATGCAAAGACGCAGCATGTAGTTTAACAAATATTTTCTTTTGTCAGACAAAGGGAAAGGTGAGACAGAACTGCAGCTCTAGGTTTCCACTGTGAGCAGCAGGTGAAGACAAGTAGTTTTAGGATCCAATTCACCTCTGCAACCTTCAAAGGCTAAAGGACGATCCAGTTAAGAGTTGACGATAAACACTTAACGGAAACAAACATCTTTAAGACATCTGAGTTTTTCTACTTTTCTAAACCACGGAACAGTATCCATTCTTAAAGTGAGTCACACAATGAGAGTTCGAAATGCCATTCACGTGTGGGAGCAGTACATGACTATATATCAAAAAACCATAAGAAATGGACTATTATGCTGGAACTGACACATAATCCATAGGTATTTTAAGCTTTTTGTTAGTTCCAAAATTGCTTAAGTCATATTTGGTAAGAATACACTGGATTACAAATTAAATTCTTTAAAAGAAAGAGATTGAGGCACTTCAGTTTGTTCAATGAACAGAAAGCTAAATAAGCCAAGTCTGTAAACAGAAAGCAGCTAAAGTATTAGAATTTGAGATAAGAATGTGGGTTAGAACAGTATCTAGGACACCTTTTATTTGCTGATGACCACTCCTTTTGAAGGCTGGCACATTGCTGAATAGGCTTAGCAGCCTTGGAGCTGAGTGGAGCTGTGCTCCTAACAGCTATACATTTTCCCAACTACAGACAGAAAGATACAGGTCCTGTTTATCCACTCTTCTGATTTCATAGCTTTGGTCCAACAACTGCATGGCCATACTAGCCCAAACATTCAGGTAAATGCATGCAAGCTATTTAAAGATTATGGTAAACATGTAATAAAATGATTTAATACAAAGAGCAGCTCAAAGCAATACCAACCAATATCAGTCAGTCCTCCAGCTTTGCCACTTGCAGGCAGCACTATTAGTTTCCACCTTACTGAAGGATATCTTGCCTCTCATCCAAACATCATTTCAGTTCAAGCTGCTTACAAGACTATACGGGCTGTCAGTATTTCTGGAGTCAACAAATCTTCCTAGCATACATATAGCCTGAAGTTTCAGTCTGTTGTCCATGATTCTACTACTGTCAAGCAGTCTGCACAAGAAGTGTTCATGAAATTCCCAACAAGGCTAGAAGGCCATTCTCATCTTACCTATTGAGCTGGTTTTAGCTGAGGTAGTTAATTTTCCTCTTTATAGTAAAACTAGTGTTGATTTCATTATTGCTGAGCAGCATTTGCACTGCATCAAGGCCTTGTCTGCTCCTCACCCCACCAGCGAGGGGGCTGGGGCTGCACAAGGACTTGGGACAGGACACAGCCATGGCAGATGACCCCAACTGACCAAAGAGATATTCTATACCATATGGCAACATGCTCAGCACATAAAACTGGGAGGAGGAAGGGAGGACCATTCAAATGATGGTGTTTGTCTTTCCAAGTACCCATTATGCATGAGGGAGACCTGCTTTCCCTGGGATGGCTGAATACCTGCCTGCTTGTGGGAAGTAGTGAATTAATTCCCTGTTTTCCTTTACCTATTAAATTTTCTTTATCTCAACCCACAAATTTTCTCACTTTTACTTTTGTTTGTCTCCCCTATCCTGCTGTGGGGAAAGGGCAAGTTGCTGTATTGACCCTGAGTTGCCAGCTGGGGTTAAACCATGACATCCATTAAACCCCGTGCAGAAATCAGGAACAGACTGCTCCTTGCTACAAAAATTAAGTCACATGTCCCTCTGTGTGAGTGATGAGCCAGATTCCTGCAAAAACCAAAGGCTTCTTTTTGCTTCAGTGGTCTCTCCCTTAGAGGTGCAATTACTAAGTAAACATCTTCGCTCACAGGTTTTTAAAGTAGGAAAATATAGCAACGTCTGTATGTATTTCAACAGGAATTTGGGTTTATAATGAACATGAGAGCTTTCACCAAAATGTGTATGTGTGTAGCTAAAACATGGTGAATTGGAAGAGTGACAACTGAATCTGTGCATCACTGAAATTACAACAGCAATTGTTTGTGGAAAAAAACTTCTCTCTAGTCTTAAGTCACAAAACAGTCTTTATCATTGTTGGTATAGTCCATGTCTACCCTAAGTCCAGTAATTACAGTCCAATTAGTCATAACAGAGGAAAAATCATATGTTGATTAAACTCTTAGTAGTTCTTCCAATTTCTTCTGGTGCCTGGTTTCTGCTTTAGTCTAAACATTGTATTCAATACTTACTTTAAACATTGGTTCCCTTCACCATTAAGAGACACTGAAATATATTAAGTCAAAGATCTAGTTTGCAGTTTCTCATCTGATCTAGTTTGTGTTTTCTCATCTTCCCAGTGAATAAAACTTTAGCATAACCTGCAATCCCTTTGTAACATATTTTAATATCAATAAGTAGAAAATGCCACAGGCACAGTACATACTCCAGCTACTCTCTAGAGTAACAACATACTGGCATTTTCCTACCGTTTCCCACGGGGATAGTGTCGTACATATTCTCCCACGTCATGAGCAGCTACAGCCAGCACCTGTGGATCATCAGAAACCTCCAGAAGCTTTGTCAGGATTCTAGAAAAGAATTCGAAACAATCAAGTCCCAGGTTTTGGGTTGGTTTTTATTTTTTTGTTTTGGTTTTCTTATTTGTTGAGAGTTTTTTAATCAGTGATAACTTGAAATAAAGCCTATAAGCATAAAAATGCTTTACAAGTCACCCAAACAGTAAAGTCTGAACTTCTTCCAAACATGCAGTTGTACTTAACAAAACTGAGAACCTGCCCTAATTAACAGAATATTTAAAGTATTCACTAGAGTGAGCTACATACACAAATACCTATACCTATAACCAAGGATTACAAAATCTCTCCTTTTTTTATACTTTGGCTTCAAGACCAACAGTCCAGAGTTCTAGATAAGCTGCATTAAAAAGCAGTTCTGCCCTAACTCAAAGACTGAGAAGATGAAAGCTATACTACCTTGTAAATTACTCCAGTGCCACATGTCATTTTCTTAGCATGCATACAAAGAGAGAGCTGTAAGAAGCAGAAAACAGCTTCTAAACTCTTAATACTGTCTGCATTTTTTAATTAAGTAGTTAAACCACCTTTAGTGGAAAACAGCTGCAAGTAACACTGTTCTCCAGCCAGTAATGAGAAGGGGGGAAAATGACACAGATTATGAAGGTTAGGCACAGTTGAAAAGGTTAAACATACAGATCACTGTAAAATTAGATTATTCTATGCTTAGTGAGATGACAAATCTGTTCTTATTGGAGAAAGTTGGAAACGAGCTGAAATATGTAGGTCGAAAATTCAACTGGAATTAAACAAGAACATTCTGGTAAAATTAAATTACCACAGCCATTGCCCCCATAGAGGCCAGAAAGTGACAGAAAAAGCACTTCTCAAATGAAAAGAACTCCTGCTTTCATCAAGAAGAGGAAGCAGAAACTTGAACCGTAACACCAAGGAGAAGACACCAAAGATCCATACAATATTGTTGAACAAAATACCAGTCCACCATCAAAGCAGGCAATAATGGCAGAAAGTATGAAAACAATTATGTTTCGCAGTAGTGTCAGAGTATTAGATTTAGAAAACTAATAAGCAGACAAATAAGGAGAAATAAAATAATACGGCTAAAAGCAAATAAGGATTGTCTGTCAAATGCCTTACAAGACAAAAAATGAAGTTCTGAGGTGCAAGATTCTCCACATTATGTTGTGGCGGAAGGTGGGTGGGTATTTTGTGGGTTGGTTTGTTTGATATGGTGTTGTGGTGTTGAGGTTTTGGGGGGTTTTTTGAGTGTTGAGGGTGCGTTAAAGGAACTATTGAAGATCACTGTCTTTGTAGTGGCACAAGAAATTAAGTCTCAGAACCAGGAGAAATAAATACAGCAAAACGTTGTAATCACTACAGGAAATACTAAGCCTCAACATCAACTTCATGCTGCAGCTGTCAGCATCTAAAATCTTAAAGTCTATAATCCTACATATTCAGCAATATGCCCTCAGGGAAGAATTTATCAGACTTGTTTTGGTGAGGTGTTGGGGCAGTTGAAATGCACATAAAGCTCAGGATCACCTTGCTCTTGCCATGCCTTCTAACATCTCACATATTCCACTCGACCTCCTGGTTTCTGTTAGATCTGGCACTTATTAGCAAGCACCGAACTGAAAGAACACCATGTATTATCAGTTAATGACAATGAACGTGAAACAACTAAGAGCCAGGCATCATTTCAGGACATAGTTTCATATGCCAGACAGCCAGTCCTCGACTGCAAATAAATGAGCTTCAGGTTCACTTCATCTAACAATCTATGTACTCCAAACACAGTCTCAACACAAAATAGACACACTGCAACATAATGCATTGAGTCAAATTTCTCATGGAACAGTACCACAACTTTCAACTCCCAAATATCCAAGACAGGAGTTCATTACTCAGATCAACATCACCACACAATACAAAACTAAGATTAAGATATAGCAAAAACATTTTTAATCAAATCAAGCCTGCATGCAAGTTAAGATAGAGATATTCCCTCTATCATCAATACATTTTGACCAGTAAAAGCAAATAAACAATTCTGCTTTTGAACAGAACAAACGATACATTCTAAAGTAAGCAGGAAGTTTTGACTTGCTTTCATTCTTGACACTACTTTGTGTTAAAATGTAAAAGCTATATTAGATTCAGGTTCATTTAAACACAGAAAATATTAAAGAATCATGTGATTCAAGACTTAAAAACTTACTTGAGTAGTTCATAATTCTTCTCATTTAGTCTTACAGCATTCTCCCGCCAGAACTTCTCAGACTTGTGCACAGGACTCCACTCCAGTCTTCCTGACTTGAGCTCAGAACTGTATTCATCAAAGGAGCTGCAACGTAAGACCTAGATGAGATATCGGCCAAGCTTCTACAAACACTTTGAACCAGATGCCCAAGCCTGTCCCTCACAAAGGTGCAGCTCAAGTTGCTATGACACATTGGGAAGTCAATGCTCTGCAGAGCATGAGAATTGTTCTGTCTCAACATTTTGTAAGAAAGAGAACGCATGAGAGGCAAGAAGAAAAAACTGTTTTCGAACACAACCCTCTATCCGCCCCAAAATATTATTCCCAGGAAATAAATTTTAAAAAAAAAAAAAAAAACCACCCAAGCCACCCAAATGCAACATTTTGGAATTTATCAGCAAATTGCTGTTTTGCTGGGTTTTTATGTTTTAACTTCCCCAACCAAGGATTCCAGTCTTTACCTTCCATCTAATTAAACCTCTGACACTACCTACAATATGCACTTCAATTCAGACACAAGACCAAGAACTAGGTAAACACTAGCAAAAACTTGAGTTAATCTGGACAGTAGAACTTATTCTAATCAGGTAGTCTTCGGTTTTGATTTCCAGTCACAAGATCACTTTTGAGTCCTTTAACAATTTATCCTTTACAAAGATCACATATATAAGTGAAGATTTATTTTCTATTCAGCCTCTAAATACTGACATACAATAGGAAACTAACAACCAGCACATCTCTGTATGCTCTATCTTACTAAATAGCATTTCCATAGCATAATTCTGTAGATATTTTAGCCTTACAAAAGAAAAAGGTTCTACCAACATTCACTTAACTGCATTTTCTAAAGTGCATACTGCAAAGCATACCTAAGGTCTTGCACGCTCTCACCAAGCTTGTCCAGTAGAAATTTGATATCTTCACTGATGTCTTCATCATCGTATTTCTGCTGATCCAAATTTTCTAGCTGCTTTAAAACCTTACACTGAATCATGGCAAGAGCATATTCTTGGCGGGTTTCTCTCTCAGTAGATTTCTCTAACAAATTCTAGGGAAGTAAAGATGTATTTCTTTTGTGTAAGAACAGACTACTCTGAAACAAAGCAGTATTTTTAAGAAATGCTTCCTGGAACTTTTTAATTTAGTAAGTGACAAAATTGAGCACTTATGGAAATAATCTCTCTCTTCAATACTAGAAAGTACTAATTCACCTGTTTTGAATATTTTCCACATGAAATTGAGGTGACTACAAAGACTGTTCAAAGAAAAAGGGCAGGTTTATATCCCAAATACCAGAACCTCCACCATAAACACCTACTTTTATCTTGGATTATCATTTTAGCTTTCTATGTAGCAATACCATAAAGTACAGAGCCTTTAAAAAAAATAACCTGAAGTCTTATTTCCAATTCAAAGTTACCATCTGGATTAGATCAGCTCTTTTCAAGTCTGGGAATATGCCAACTAGACATTTTTATTCAAATAAAAGCTTGTTGGCAATATTGGAATTACAAGCACAGAACGCAGTAGTCAAGTTCCAATGGCATTGATTCATTACATTTCTATGCAATTTAATCAGCTTTCAATTATGTTTTTCAATCAGAGCTGGCCACCTGCACTTTTTGATAAAGCTGAAAACATGAATTTCATATAAAAGACAAAGTCCTTAACAAACAGAACATGTGTTAATATAAATAAGACTTAACATCTACCAGAAATATGCAGTGAAACTATATAGAAAGAATTGACTGCATCACTCTTGTCACAGAACTATTACACTTAAGGTTTATTAGGTATCAGACATCCTATTAGTTACTGAGGCAGAACACTGCAAATCAATTTTAAAACTTGCAAACTAAAAATAAGTCATATTACTGGTTTTAATGGCCATATACAATTAGCTTTAATGAGCAAAAAAAAGCCACTCCTGTTTCTACTTCAGTAAGAGAACTAAAAGGTAATTCACAGAAAGTAATGCTAATTTACTTAAGAGTTAAAACTGCTAATGAGAGCAAATGAACAAATAATGAATCTTAAATAAGACAATTCAACAGGTTCAAGGTGGATAACGGTTCTGAAGAACTCCTAGTTAAGACAATTGCAAGCAGATATGGAAGCTACTCCAAATATCATTACCTATTTCATACCACAGTGAGATACTCAAGCTTTTAATAGTGAATTTGAAAGGATATGTTAACAAAGTAAAAACACAAACATATGACTATAAAGAATGATCAGTAAACTACTCAGTAATAAAAACCAAAATCTTACGGTGTGTCTTAGGTTACAATGTAAGATGTAACCAAAAGTATGTATTCTATCATTCTATCTGTTAAAACCAAGTGAGGCAATGTCCTTTATCTCTTCCATGACCCATCCCTCATAAGTCCCTCTGGAAGGATATCTTCTGTTAATGGTCCATCAAGCCTCACTGCATGGCTCATAAAATTACGTCATCCCATTGTGAGATGCTCTCCCCAGGGGGAGGAACCAAGCATTCCTACCTGGATATAGTCTGAACTTTGGAACACCACAAGCAGCCTTATCCATCGGATTCTCAGAGGAAGTCCAGACCCTTCCACACCACCACTGGACCTTCAGAGGAAGACCACACCCTTCTACAGAACCACATCTATCACTCCAAGAGGACTGCAGCCACCATTCAATCGGACTGCTACTACCACCCGCCTGACAGGGTGTCAGGTTGTATCCTGACTCTATCAGTTTAAACCAGTGTTTTTGTACTATTGCCTTTATCTTACTTTTCCTAATAAATTGTAATTCTGACTTGGGATCTCCCACTGGTTTGCTTTCAAACTAGCACAAGGTGTAAAACTAGTTCTAGGCAGGAAATAGATGCAGAAGGCAATAAAAGTGTGAAAAATGAGGGGATAAAATAATAGGTAGAGAAAATAGTAGATTCAAAGAGTGCCCGATACTTGTTGCTTTATAGAAAAAATTATTACATTTACAGTTATATACTTCAGGCAAGTACCTTGGTAAAAAGGTGAAATATGTCAAAATAGGAGAAATCAAGTATAGAGAGGACATCCATGCTGCCAAGACTCACGGAGCACCTTCAGTAATGCACAGACAGATCTGGGGAATCATCAAGCCTAGTTTTTTATTCAAGTCCCTTCCCCTCCCATAAACTGTGGTATCTCATGCAGGAAAAGGACTACTTTGCCTCTGCTACCTATATTAACTTTGCTTCAGAACTCACAGCTCTGATGTCTAATTTCTAATCTATTATGTTCCTGGCTGCCAGTTAACAACTCATCTTCACGCCAACACAAGTCCTTAATGTTGGAGAAAGGAAACAGCTAAGTTACACTTCCCCAAGCCTGTAACAGAAACAACTTATTCTTTCTTCGCCTTTATTTAAAAAGACTTAGCTTCATTTTTGTCTCCTCTTGCAAAACACAGTAAATCTAAGAACTAGCAATTATTTCTCCTACTTTTTATGACCTCAGAATAGGAAGAACCTGGATATAAACTGCTCAGCTTCTCAGCTTCTTTTTCTCTTTTAAAATCTTTTTTCCAATCTGTCTTGCTATATGTCCCTGCTTAATCCTAACATTAAGATCTTTAAGAACACAACAACATCTGCAGAGTAAGAATAGTAAGAATATATAGTAAGAATAGCTCCTACTGAACACCTCATAGCACTGTATCCCTTCAACAAGACAAACAGCAGATTCTTATGATCTGCCTTATCCAGAAATCTTTCAGTGGCAGATGTTTTCAGACAGAGGCACAGAGTAAGCACCTTCACACAGCCTAGCATTGCTAATCAGCAAGACAGTAAGCAACAATGTCCCTCTCCCCATTCTAACATGCTTGCAGCACTTACTATTGGAACACAATCCCCATCCAGGAAAACAAACAGCTTCCAAGACCTACATTTCCTACTCAGGATACCAAGTGCTGCTTGAAAACAGCATTGCAAGTAGTTACAGCTTTCCTGTATTACTCACAAGACACTTGGCAAGCACGCACATAAAACTAGTAGCACCCATTAACATAAAATGGTACTCTCACAGTGAAAACATCAAGCCTAGGTACTCAGTTCTTCCTAATTATCTTAAGTAGGAGCAGTAATTTTCAGGTAATGCAGACACAGTAAGTCAACTAATCACTCTTATATGGGTATTCTCATCTGCCTTTACAGAGCCACCAAGAAAAGATTTTTGGACTAATAAATAATAATTTCTCAGTTGGACAAATACATGTATTCAAAGTAATATTTTGTTAATTAAAGGTTCATAAGGTAAGATTTATCAGCTATTAGTAACTCAAGGGTTTTACAGTAGTATCAGTAGGAAAAAGAATCTTGAATTAAAAAAGAGAAATCACTAATGCCTGTGTTAACATTGTTTTTTTAGTCAATCTTATTTTAAGAAGGCACTGAATAACAGATATCTATTACTAGTAAGAGCCCGCATATTACCTGTAGCAAAACTCAAGTTTACAAAAAGGAAAACAAAAAAAAAATACCTAGAGAATTAAGCTTTCAACCAGCTTATTGATATGGTCCAGCAAAAACAGCTGTGCATCAGTGACATTTGAGACATAGGAATTTCTGAGAGAAGCACAGCACGACTGCAGTCAACAGATACTTACCCGAAATGCTGCAAGGATGATTCTGGTTACTTTCTCTTTGACAGATTCCTGAAGAATATCCGACAGCACGGGCACGATATTGTACCGACGAAGATACTCACACATTTGAGGGCTAAATGCCAGCAGCCACACACAGAAAATCATCTGATACTGGAGCTGAAAACCGCACTTGTTGCTCAAGACACCCATGATGCTAAAAAATTGACATAGTACACATTTAATTTTTAAATAATGGCTACGTAGATTGCACTGCTCCAATCTGAAACATTAAAAGAAATGGTAACGTGAATTTATTGGAAAGAGCTGCTGAGGATGAGCGTACAACACACACTTCACAGTAACCTGCATCACTATTTATCACTGTATAAGACATCTTTTAAAGATACGGTTTTTTTCTCCTTAGCCTTAGAGCCATAAAGCAGCTTTCCCCATGTAAACTCATGTGGCACTGTATTCATCTTCTGGTTCACCAGGACAGTTTTTCTACCGGCATGTTTAAAGCGTTATTTGTCATTCTAGAAGAAACAGAGAAATCTCAGCTACTCCTTCAGACTTAAGAAGAAATAAACAGAACAAAATCTACACAAATTGAACTTCTTTCCTTAATTGTACTTGTATACAGGAGTGTCTGAAATGAGCTGAAGTTTTCATTATTTAACAGCAAGTTCTCAGAAAATGGCTCATAGACACAAATATACAAACTACTGCTAGGAGAAAAAAAAAATCACAAGATCTCCAAGAAGACATCATGCAGAAGGTTTGCTCAGGTGAAGTTCTGAAAATTTAATAAGCAATTTACAGGTCAATTTTGAAACAGCTAACTCAATTTAAAATTTAAAAAAGAATCTACATTCAAAATTGTTCTTATCAAGTTTAAGACAAGTTCAAACATGGTGAAACACAGGCTTATTGTAATGCTTTAATAATTGATTAAAAAGCTTCCTTGGTTTCAGCAGTGTCATCTTGACACATATAAGCATCACCTGAAATTTTACTTCATTAGTAATTTTGACTTTTCTCCATTTTAGTGTAAAGCGATATTTTCCATTAAAGTGCAAATCACGTACCAACCACCCCCAACAGAGGCATGGATGGCAGAAAAATTATTTATAGGCAAGCATTTTTTAAATAAGATCAGTGCTTAAATCCCAGCCTAATGCAAAGCTATTTATTAGGAGAATTGGATAAAAGAATGACCTACTTGAAACCATATGTGGAAAAAAATTGGTCTTAGCTCTAGAAAATGTTTCTCCTTTCACTAATATTTTCAGACAGAAAAATTCCAAAGTCAAAGATGAGGATGATTAGCAGAAACTCTTTTCATTAGTCCTTGTTCTATTAAAAAATAAACAGAACATCTTCAGCTGAAGACAAACGGTTATATTCCTGTTCAGATACATACCTAAGCAGTTCTTCTTGAACAGGAACGTTGCATTAAAGCCTCAACAGTGCAAGTTTAATTTGTCTGTCTACTGTGTTTATGTTTGAAAACAAATCTCTTTTGTACTCAAACAGAACAGCTGGCTATTACAAGAGAGTTCTATTGCAAAAAAAAGGTCACTGCACAAGGTACTACTGTAAGTGCAAGTATATCCACAGAAATTGAAATAGATGCTCACCAATTTACTCCATCTGCTTCTACCCATGCAAAGCGGTATTCATTGACCCTGAGCATCAGCTGCAGACATCCAGCAACACATTGTACATACTGGGAACTCTGGGTGAAAAGAACAACATATCACTTCTTACAAGAAGAGTCCGGTAGTAACTGCTGAAGTACACTTTTCCAAATTAGGCTTTACTGGCATAAAAGGAGAAGAGTTGTGAATATTAAAGAAATGTTATGTAAGTGACACCACTTTACATTATCAGAACATTTGAACATACCTTCCTTGAGTATCTATGAATGAAAGCTGTCTTCTGTTTGAATATATTTGCCAGAGCATGTTTTTCTCTCTTCTTACTCAATTGTCAGCATTACCTTCACTAATACTAATCATACATTAATCAGATATGCTGCTGACAAAACATCGTTTGCTTTTTTCCTCCCTATAAGCCTCTTCCTTGAAAGTCTCATGGTAGCTCACTCACAGAACACAAGATCAAACCTTTCAAACATTTAATGAAGTAAAGAAGTTAGGCAATCCCATATGAAAAGAGAGGAGGCAATAAACAGAATTGAAAATAAAGAGTAACTCATTCTGTGTCTCTCATGAGAGATTTAAGTCCTTTATGTAAAAACTAAGTCTGTGCATCTGGGCTCAAATCATCTAGAACATCAGTTTCCCTGTGAAAGTATTCATTTTCACACCCCATGCAAATAAAACAGCTATAAACACACAGACAGCTCTCCCACCCCAAATAATGCATTCATTTATCTGCATCAACAACCTATGTACTATTGAACTTGGAGTTTTCTTTTTAAAGAGTCTGTCATAAAAGCATTGTTTTCCAACACTATTATAATTAAGATTTCATAATAGAGTCCAGCTCTCATTTCCTGTATAAAACGCTACAACTGCATCTCTAATTTATTCTGAAATTAGTCAGGACCTGCTTGAAAATCCTGCATAAGCTACATCTGAAATCCAAACACTAACGAAGTTAAGACAATACTTACCCAATTTAATCATCCTAGAACATATTTGCACTCTCAGTTCTGCTGCTCTGGGACCCTGCCATGGCACAGTACATCCGTGCAGTGCCCCAGTGCAATGAATATCAATTTCTGAGCAAGTCAGAGGAGCTCACAGCTCCGTAATAAGTGGTGTTGTGTGCTGTAGAACTATTTACTCTTTTATGGCTGTATGACGGGGGCTGTCGGTCTAACAAAAACCTAACACTATGGAACACAGATCTGCACATGAAATACTGAAAGACTTCAACTTCTATGCTCAGGCCATTGTTTTACACCCTACCCATAGTCATTCATAACAGTCTTGCATCTTTTCTACTTTAAACCCCAGACAGGGTAATTTAAGACATTCTCCTCTACAGGAAGTGAACACTTTAAAGCCATGACTATGTTTAGAAGAACAACAAATCCCAAGGTAAGTCTTCTGAGAAACTGTGACCACTTTCAGGCTGCAAAAGGAACAAAAGGCCAAACTGAATTCTACTCCACATTCAAGAACTATGATAAACTGCCTCATCATGCCACAATACCACAGAAAATCCAGGTAGGATGATCATTTGCATTTGTTATACGGCCACAGTTCATCTTCAAGCTCAGCAGCTATTACAGCTACATGAAATTCAATATTTAAAAAAATATTGATGCAAAAAGGACAATCTATTTTCCTCTGAATTCAAGCTATTCAAATATGAAAAGCTTACAGCTCTGGAAGCACTCTTGCAATTTCATGCTACAGTGGTTTAGGAGCAATATCAGCTTTAAAATCTGATGTGCCTTTTTCTAAGTTCTGCACAGCACAAGTCAAAAGCTTCTCAGTTTCAGGTTTCTTCTACAAGTCCAACAGCTCAGTGGTAAACAGACAGTACTGAATCACAGAATCATGTGGGCTGGAAAAGACTTCTAAGATCACTCAGTCAGGGACTTAAAATTGTTTGAATATTAAATTAATTTTACATAATTTTTTCAACTTTTAACAAAGAGAATCCTAGATACATCGACAGCTTTAACAAGACAAACTAACTTGTAAAATATACACTTCCACTGCCAATATTCTATGTGAAATCAGTGTTTAAAAATACTTTTGTTTCTTGGCGCCATCACCTGGCACTCTCTTGTACAGTTCTGATTCCAAGTACTTCTTATCACTGGCACCAGAAGAGATCTGCACCTTAATCCGAGGAGTGGATATCACCTGCCCAAAATAGCAGATTGACAGATTTCAAAGATATACTCACATCACTTGTGGAGACTGCTCCTGTATCCACAGAACCCCCTGTACCACGTAGTTTCTAGGAAAAGAAAAAATAAAAGTTTAAAATCAGAGCTGTTCTTCACCCTTAAGGAACAGTTGTTACCAAGTTTCTTTCAGTTCTCCAATCTTTCTCGTCATAAAAAAAAAAATTTAGAATCTATTAGAAATTTTTCCTGCTCAATATATTACCGTAATATGTTGCCTTTATTTCCCACACACGCTTCATGTCTAGAAGAATGTGCTTGGAGCTGATCTGGTATATCAACATTTAAGTTTTAATTATTTAAGTGTGGATTTACTCAAGACATTTATATATCTTAGAATCTGCAAACTGTACTCTTGCATCTTCCTGAAGGATATTCCAACTTCAAGATTCTCCTTTCAGAGGGAAAAAAAGCCTCCTTTTTAATAAGCCTGGTTCATAAAACTATGAAAAATATACCATTAATAAATCTGCTGAATGTTTCTCAGCTCTCCAGAATCCACTTCTACTACAACACTAAGAGAACAAGTGACAAATCACTGTGTTTTGAAAGAAAAATGTCCAGAAATTAATACAAAGGAGAATGATTCATCTTTGAAGGACAAGCCAGAAGTAAGCGGTTCAAACTGAGCTAATACCATAAAAACACTATCCAAGTAAGTCAGAATTTATTCAGTTTCAAGACATAGGACTAAAAGTAAAAGCTTTGTACTACAGCAAACTCGAAAAAGGTTTTGACATTCAGTTTCTGCTGCCATGTGATTTTTCTTCCCAGCAAATGCTCTGATAATCAAAATAGTAGAGGCAAGACAAAAAATCCCTCACCTCATATTTTCTCATTGTCCAAAAGAAAAAAACAGTGTTAACCAACAGAAAAGGCAAAAGAGCTTTACCATTAATTTACACTTCAAGGACTTGAGTAAAACATTTAAAATACTAAGCTAAAAACTAAGTTCTTGAATAAAGAACACTTAGCTTTAAAAATGACAAAGTAAAATTTCATTTTAAAAAAACAAAACCAAAAATATACCTCTTGTTTGCACATTTAGACATTCATATTCTTGAAAAAATATTCCAAAGTTACTGTAAAGTTCAAACAAAAGCAGCTTTTTACCTGTGAACTAAGCTGTGTTTTAATCCAGTTGAAATAGTAATTCAAGTCACTGCCTTCCATAAGCTCCCTCCCCCAAGCAGCCAGTTTGGCAATAATTCTTGCTGCCTGAAAAAGAATGCAATAAACAGATTTTTCAAACACAGCAACTTCATAATTCAGTGAGAAGTTCTGTAAACTTTGGAAACCAACCTTAGATAAAAGATGGTCCCTTACAGAAATCTACCTGTTTTCTGTGTAGGGGACTCTTCATGCCTGTTATCAGTTACCTGTAGCTGCTGAAGTTCACAAGGCACCAATAAAGAACTCGGAGGTGGAGGGAAGCTGTCAGTGGGCTACTGCTGTAGGACACCATTACAGTCAGCAATCAATTAAAAGCAAGATACTTGAGGGCCTAACACATGCAGGCTTGATTTAAGCAACTATGGCATATGCCAATACAAATGGTAACATAGAATTGAGGGGTTTTTGTACTTAAACTGAAGGAAGTCATCTTCAAGAACGGAAAAGTTTCAAGCCCAGAAAAAGAAAAGCAGAAAAGCAAAATGGGAGGTACAATTTAAGAATGAAGTTGAGGACTAAAAATGTGGTCAGGTTAAGAATTTTGACGATGCCTATAGCCTAAGAATACTTAAACAAGAGTATATTTCTACATCAGCCTTTCCAAATTATATTTGAAGTAAATCTATATTGCAGCCTGAAGCTTATTTGCAAAAGCATTTGAGCCAGCTTACATATAAAGAGGCAGTGTAACCAAGAAATTACTGAAGCAGGGGGTCATTTGTGTGCACACAGTTCCATGATGCAGTGAGGACACTATTCCAGCCACCTTTCCACCTTACTGCATTCACATGTGCAGCACCACCACCACTGATTTCTAGAGAGATTACAAGTGTGAGTCTGAAACAGCAATCGCTACACTAAAATGTGTCAAATCCCCTCCTGAATGCAAGTAAATAACCTTATAAATTCCCTCCTGCTTTAAAATACAAGATATTAGCGCTCCAGTCGACCATACTTCTGAGTTAAAACTGCTACCTGGCCCCTGAATGAGAGACAATTTATGCTTAGCAGAATTTGAGCCTACACAGAGGATGAATATTTTTATCTTCCTAGGCACATGTAATGATGTGGAATCAAAAGTCTTCTAGCGTGCACAGTAAGGAGAAAAATAAAATAAACCCAACAAAAAAACCACAATCCTAAACCTGGGTTTTGAAAAGATTCATGTGCTTTA
This sequence comes from Callaeas wilsoni, assembly GCA_013398955.1. NCBI lineage: Eukaryota > Metazoa > Chordata > Aves > Passeriformes > Callaeidae > Callaeas > Callaeas wilsoni. Next base: position 40,901 of record VWPU01009684.1, on the reverse strand, counting down.
AAAAAACATGCACTGTACCAAAAGGTATAATAAGGCAGTAAACTTATTGGACCCGCTTAAAGTGGATTCACTTCACATGAGGTTATCTGTGACTTGTTAAATTTTTGTAGTACCTAAAGAAAACAATATCTGAATAACACAAATCTGAGTAGAGAAATGCTGACCATCAAAATTTCTATACCATACATTTAAAAACCACCATTCCAGGGAGACTAAATAGTTTGCACAGCAAGGGTCTAAAAATTATGCTTTACCTGCATATTTGGGCAGTCACTATTGTCTGACTGCTCAAACTGCAGTTTTGCAGGATGGGACTTCAGTAGCATTACCACTAAAAAAAAAACACAAAACAAACTGCACTGGCCAAAAAAACCCCAGCGACTTCCTCCCTCAGCTGCACCAAGAAACAGGATTCACATCCATGCAGACAACCAGTTAGATTAAATAAATAAATAAATAAATCAAGCCTGACATTTTTCTTGAGAACACGCCAGCTCACTGTTCCAATTGCAGTACAGCCCCAAACACAGTTGCCCTGGCCACATCTCAAGGCAAACAGCACGGCTTGCTCAGTGTCCTGGAATCCTTGCACCAGCTCTGCCACCACAGCCTAATGCAGGCCAGGTAGTGGGTTCCTAGTTTGAGTCTCTGACTTGACTTTACCCATATCATTCCAGCACAAACATATGCAGTGAAGAACAATTCATAGCTGTGCCATTTTCTCTTCCTCAAGTCATAACATAAGTTTCACTGTTGGAAACTGTGGTCTCCACTAGGAACTTATAGTAATACAAACATATTTTTGCCCCACAAGAAAAAAAACTTGCCGAGATTAAATGGCCAGTTCTCGCCTCTGATGACAGAAGAATATTAAGATTCCAGAAAAGTTACTCCATATACAGGAGCAGCAAACAGTAGTCAAAGCATAGCACAAACCATACACTGCACATGGGTGTATTGGGGTTGGCCAGGATGGACTTAATTTTCTTCATGCAATCCATATGATGCTACTGTTTTAGACTGGTGTCCAGAAAAGTGCTGATAACACATCAATGTTTTAGCAGCTGCTGAGCAGCACTTGCACAACATCAAGCACTTCTCTGTTCCTCACTCTACACTTTCAGTGAGTCAGCTGGTAATCTGAGCATATGAGAAAGTTCATCGAGGTAAAGGTATTTCCCTTGCACAAGATGAGAACTTAAATGCTAGTATTTGTACAGCATTGACTGGCAGTTGTGATAAAAGATTTTCAGGTATATTTTACTGTACTTACTGTTCTAAAATCCCTGCTTTTCTGAATTTTTAAAACCTGCCCTAATCTCCCAGAAATAAACCGATGCAAATAAACAATGTAACTCTGCTTTTTAAAATGCGGTTAGGTGAAGCCTGTATTAAGAATAACTAGTCTAGACTGCAAGCAGAAAACTTTCCAGTCCAGGCAGAAGTTTAGTTTCAAATTCCAAAATCTCTTGAAAAAAAATAGAACCAGCATTTTTCTCTACCATCTTCAGAGACAGGTTCATTTAAAACTTACCATATGCACAGTGAAGAGATCTTGTCGATTCAACATCGGCAGAAAATAGGACCATGCGGTGTTTTTACCACGTTTTGCATAATCGAAGAAGATGCAAACACGCTGATGATTTTCCTGTAAAAATTGAGAGAGAGGAAAAGACGACAGACTTGTAAAAGCATTCAACATAAAGTAGTTATTTGCTCCTTGTTGTGTTGGCATAGATTATCAGAACGTAACCTGGCTTGTAAGAGCCCATGGAAATTTTTCAGTTAGACAATTACTTGTGGTACAGCTCATTTCAGCACTCCAACATTAAGGTTGGAGATCTGGGGTGGAGGAAACAAACCTTGAAGCCCTAGTTACATCCCAGTACCCCAAAACCTGCTTGAGCAAACGCGCATATATCCTTTTGAACACACGAGTGGAGTAAGGCAAATGAGAAACGTGCTAAATACTGTCATTTGCTAAGAGGAACACTACTCTTCATCCAATCAATTATGCTTGGTTAAAGTCCATACAAAGTTTTCAACATACTTCTACTTCCACACAAGAGCCTATTGTTCAACTTCTTCTACAAGTGAAACTTTGGGGGTATAAGTGAATCTTTCCATTTCTCTCAATGGGGAGTGAGCTCTTCTTTCCCAGATGAGGCTGCAACTGATTCAGCAGTTATCTCAGGCAACCTGCGTATCTGCAAGAGGACACAGCCACCAGAAGTCTGTTCTCCCGGACTCCTACCCTGAGCCACAGGAGACCACAACTACCTGAGCCCGGGCACTGGGAACAGCCTCTTTAAGTATTTCCCTTAATAATCACTACGCAAAGCAGCTATTACAGTTCTCCTTACAGCAGGCCAGAGAACAGGCCATACAATTATGAAGGAGAAAGAAAAGCTCTGCTGTTTCCTAACAGCCTAGAATATAGACAGTCTCCCAAAAAATCTCACATTTGAATTCTTGCTTTTCCTCAAGCATTTGCATATGCTTTCCAGCCTGGTGGATTGGAAGCTTTCCTTCTGAAGAGATGTCTCTGCATTGAAGTCAAATTGCTACAACCAAGTACACAACTCCTATCAAGGGAGGCAAATGAGAAACTCACAAAAGGACAGTATCTCAGACTCCACTATCCAGACATCTTAATTTTCAAACTACCCTAGCTAGAAAGGCTTTTCTCCATCAATTCTGCACCCTGTTACTAACTCTAGAGACCAAGAACCAGCTAGGCAAGCCTCCTTGTTGGAATATGATTCACTAAGCACAAGATGACCTGAATGTATCCATGATCCCAACAGTGGCATCTTACTAAAGCCTTAGAGCTTCAACCAACCCTTCCTTGAAAGTAACAGTCTTTACCTCAAAACACAAGTTTTCTCACTTTTACTCTTCCAATTCTCTTCCCCATCCCACTGCTGGATCAGTGAGAGAGTGAGTGGCTGTGTGGTGCTTAGCTGGCAGCTGGGGTTAAACCACAACAGTATTGTACCACATGGGCTGCAAATTGCTGCCCTAGTCTCTGACTGGGGAAGCTCAGATGTCACCAGTTATCTGCCAGTCATAACCCTTACAGTGATCTATTCTCTACATGGCATGTGTCAAAAAGCATCCAGAAATGTTCTCAAAATTTGCTATGAAATAAATAAGAGTAAGATCTCAGGAACACAGAGCCTTTGATGGAGAGCTTTTACTCTGTGAGGGCTTGTTTGATGAGAAATGGAAGTTCGATCAAATAAATCACTGTTAGCATCTGAATGTGCTAAACAGTCTAGCTAAAAAAGATCAAAACTTACCAGATCAATGAGTTCCATTTACAACATAACTAAGGAGGAGACAGACAAGTCTGGAAGCAGAAATGCTGAAATAACTTCAACATGCTGTCAGTCAGAAGACTTGTCTGGTTTGCTGATAAGGTGCAGGATCAAGACAGAAGGGAAGGAGTGGAAAACTCCTGAAATATGTAGTGTTGCACCTTCCTAGGAAGCTACTGACTACACTGATAAAAAGAAAATTCTGAAGCTCTCACATCAACAGTTGAATAATTCAGCAGCTGTCATTTCTGAAGAAGCATAATGAAGTTCGGGTGGTGCTGCTACCTGCACCAACTAGAGTGCAGGTTCTTAATGATTTCGTAAGTAACAGACTGTGCAATGTGACGAGGTCTTTAATCCAAAGAAACTGTTCAAAGAATTTATCAGATGAAGAGTAAGAAATGTTTCCTCAAGGATGGCAGTATGCTAACACTCTCCACCTTTAGAAGCAAGCAGAATGGCGATAATCTTATACAGTAAACACCACGCTAATTTCACGTTTGCCAGTGTTGAGAAGAAATCTTTCTTAGAAAGGTCATCAAATCAGTAAGTAGAACTGCTGGAACAATCCTAGACACCCAAGTAGGCTTTTGGTGAGCTCAAAACACAGCTGACATAATTTTTACCACCTCGTAAGAAAAGCATAGAAAGATAATAGAAGAACCACTGTCAGTCATTATCAGACAAAAGCTGGATACTGCTACCTGTGATAGTTTCTAGAAGTTTCAGCTATCAAAAGTAGCTTCAAATATTATTTGTTAGTCTCATGAAACAGCAGCAAACATACTTTTCAACAGGATTTTCTGTGACTACTTAGAACTATTTCATCTGTTCAAGAGTGGGCCAGTGAAAGCATTACCTGTGGGGTATTAATTCCACAGCACAGGAGATGATAGCAGCTATCATATACTGTAGCTGCAGGCTATGTGCTAATGCCAAAGCACATTAGCAAAACAAGACCTATGAACACTCACAAGAAGTTCTGAAAAAGGGCAAGTGAAATGACGACTTCTCTGGCCACTGATGCACAGAAGGCAAGACCCATTCCTCACAGAAGTAGTCATAACAAACAGAGTTCTCACACACTGAGCCAAGGTTTGTCATCCAATGTGTAAACCAAAACAAGGTATTCCCAACTCAGTGTCCTAATAAAGCAATGACACTGAGGCTCATTTTTGTCTTCTCTACTTCTTGATGTTCGTGTCACAGTGGAAAAAAAGTAAAACTAAAACAGAAAAAGTGACCGAGCTACAGATGAGTAAGTTGCTGCCACCACCACTAGCTATTATCCTATTATCCTAGATGTGAGGGCGCTCACTTAGGGCTCTATTGTGCAGACAGGCACATGAAAGAACACCATGGTCCCCGTGTTATACAGACTGTGGAGAGGTTCATGCTTTTCAGCTTGCCTGTTGAAATACTGAATACTCAGAGCTGGAATTAGAACTCACATGGTTACCTCCTAGGGCAATACCCCAAACCAATAGCATTAAACACATTTCACTGTAACCCTGGATCAAATACAACATAAAACAGGAGAAGAGAAACTATCAAACACAGATAGTTTATGTGAATACTAGGAAAAAATCTCACACAACTCAATCCATCTCACTACATCACTCCAAATGCCTTCTCTTAGCCTACTTCAGAGCAAGGAAACATAAAAGCAGGATTATCTGATTGAGTAAAGCCTCTTCTTGAGTTGTTCCAATCAGCTCAGCAGTCCTGAGACCAAGTTTCATAGCTTACTCTTATAAGCCATTGCTGTCCACAGCTACAAAGAGCTGTATGTTACATTGAATTAAAAGTTCCTGGTTTATAATTAAACCATGCAGAATTTCAGAACACGTTGCCCTAAACAACCTAACTTAAGTTGGAAACCTGAAGCTGCAGAAACGACAACTTCTTGCTAAGGTTGGCCAAACTAACATCCTCACAGGAAAAGCTTCAACAACTTAAAGTGAGAAATCATATCCTCCCTACACCACAGGAAAGGGCTGAAGTCACAAGTCACAGAATCTTAGAATCATTTAGGTTGGGAAAGACCTTTAAGATCACCAAATCCAACCATTTATCTAACACTGACAAGTCTACCACAACAAGCCAATATATCAAATGAAAAAGGTACTTAGAAAAAAATTGTGCAAGTTAAGATCACATAAAATGAAACCACTATGCAACACTAGCCTTAACATCCAAGTTTCACATTAAACATAGTTGAGAACCAACAGACAACCATACAAGATTGTTTTATATCCAGAATTTCAACATATTACAAGACTAAGTTACCCTTACAACTTTAGGTCTAACATTTAATCTCTGAAGACAGGGTCTGAAAATTTAATAGAATATTTTTAACATAGTATAACAAACACCTGAAGATACATGAATTACACTAAGGAAACAATTCAAGCATGCATTTAAAGACTGAAAAATAATACAGATTATTGACCTACTTGCAGCATATCATCAACCATAGTCAGAATGTACTGAACAGTCTGTTCCTTGGAGATATGAGTCATCAAGTTTATAAATGTTTTAGCACACTAGAAAAATAAGAGAGACATTAAAATTAATATTAGCAATTGTCTTCGTTTCTTTTGATAATATAAAACAGGACCTTATTAATTCACAGTTAAGTCTTACATAAGCATTGAGCATCCCAACATCTTATTCAATTGCAGTAAGAGAAGAATACATTTGACATTATCTCACAAAGAAAATGTTCTGTCACACTGGTCATTACCCTTTGAGAATTGCTTTACGGCTTTCAAATTAAATAAGTACTCGCTAGTGAAATTCACCAACGTGTTTTGTTGAAAGTCAGATTAGAAAAGTCTCCCTCAGCATCCTTTTTTTTATGGTAGTGAGAAGACCAAAGAAAATTAGAGAACAGCAACTAAGTCAGACATAGTACAAAAAAAATTTAGCAACTTGAATGGGAGGGACGAAGACAGGTAACTTCTTTGTTCACTTACTACATACTTTGTAGAAAAGTCTTTGTTCAACTTTGAAGAATGTTACAATTTCAGCAACAGGCTGAAATAGTTACAACATTACTTTTTACTCTTCCTCCTTCCCCTTCACCACATTCAACTAAAACAGAGAAAATGGAACTCTGAACCGCCACATCCTAATTATATAGTGACATATAAGGTACATCAGGTATGTTTTTGTCACTATGCAAACTATATCCATTACATAACAGTAACACAGTAAAATTTGGAGAGAAAAGAAATACAAAACCAAGACAAACAGCCTAAAATTAAAGAAGAAAAAATGGCTACAAATTTTTGTGTGTTGAATGCATCTATTCTTCACCTTCCTCCCTGCCTCTCCCAATCTCTTGAAGTCTGACATTCTGTGCTAGAACCTCAGGCTGAGATTCTACTGATTCAAATACTATTAAAGTGGTTTTGGGCATCCTGGACATGCCTGGACTCCATAAGGGCAAAAGGCTGATTCAGTCCTCAATCAGATCTGTTCAATGCAGAGGTCTCATACCTTACCATGCCTAAAATGACCTAAGACATCCATGTCTAACTGAATCCACCTTAGCAGTCAATGGACTTCATGCTGTAACTAAATTATAATTGCTTAGATAACTAAGCAGCAATCTTACTGGTAGCAGCTGTCATCAATAAACTATAAAGAAAAAAGCTCAAAAGAAAGAAGTGACTCACGTACAAGTGTGCATGATTAAGTAAACAAGGATGAGGAAAGACTTGAGCTAGCTTGTCCCACAACAGAGTCAAAGTCAGATGACATTTAACAACTATTTAGTAGGTTTTAAAAATAATGAAATAACATCCAACCTATATCTAAGGTAAAATAAAAGAATTGCAATAGCAAGCTTTATACTTATTCCATAACACCTTAACTGTATACAGCCAACAAAAGTATAAAGAGTTGGTATGAAAATTTCCTTCCTCCCCAAAAGAGACTTCATTAAAAGAAAGTTACTTGATTGCCTTCTGTTTGCAACAACTCCTGTCTTTCTTCTGGATTTCTTTTCTTTTCAAATCTTTGAATAAATTCGCAGTCTTCACCTGAAATCATCTGACCTCTGAAAAACAAAACATGAAACCGTAAGTAACATGAACAGTAAGTTGGAAATAACTGTACTGGGTTACATGGCAAGGTTTTGTTAGTACGGAGCTCCTTGGATGGCTCCTATGAGAAGACACCAAAAGTGGCCCCCATGTCAGACAAAGCCAGTTCCAGCCAACTTCAGGACAGATGCACCACTGGCTAAACCTGAGCCACTCAATAATGACAGTAGCACCTCTGTGACAACATATTTAAGGAGTAAAAACTGCTGTGCAACAGCAGCCATGAGACAAGACTGAGAATATGTGGAAGAAACAAGTGCAGACTGCCAGATCAGTGCACAAGGAGGGAGAGGAGGTGATCCACGTGCCAGAGCACAGATTGCCCTGCAGCCTGTGGTGAAGACCATGGTGAGGCAGCTCTCCCCCTGCAACCCATGGAGGTCCTAGGTGGAGCAGAGATCCACCCGTAGCCCATGGAGAAACCCCACGCCGGAGGAGGCAGACGTGCCTTACAGGAAACCTGCATGAACTGCAGTTTTCTTGCAGGACCTGTGACCCTAAGGGTGATGTACGCTGGAACAGTCCATCCCTGAAAGACTGGAATCTCCAGAAAGGATCCATGCTGGACAGGTTTGTGAATGACCATAACTCATGGGTGGGACACTTCATGATGGAGTAGGGAAAGAGTGTGAGTAGGAAGGAGCAGCAGAGACTGAGTGTTATGAACTGACCACAGCCTCCTCCATACCCCATTCCCCTACACCACTCAAAGCAAGGAGACAGAGAAGTTGGAGTGAAGTTGAGCCTGAGAAGAAGGGAGGAGGGGTAGGAGGTGGTTTTTAGATTTAATTCCTATTTTTCATTAACCTACTCCATTTAACCAGCAATAAATTAATTTAATTTCACCAAGTAGAGCCTGTTTTGCCCATGATAGTAAGTCGTCAGTGATCTCCCTATCCTTATACCTTGACCCCAGAGGTTTTTGTCATGTTTTTTCTCCTGTTCTTTTGATGGAGCAAGAGTGTCCTGTCCTGATGGGCACCTGGTGACCACTCAATGTCAACCCACCATACAAACCTTGTTTTCTTCATCTTGAGCTATCATAGAATCATAAAATGATTTGGTTTGGAAGTGACCTTGAAGATCATCTGGCTCCAACCCCTCTGCCATGGGCAGGAATGTCACTTATAGGATCACATTGCTCAAGACCCAATCCAAGCTGGCCTTGAACACTTCCAAGGATAAAGCAGCTACAACTCTCTGGGCAACCTGTTCCACTGTCTCACCAACCTCAAAGTGAAGAATTTCTTCTCAACATCTAATCTAAACCTGCCCGGTTTCATTTTAAAACCAGTGCCCTTTGTTCTGTCACTACATGCTTGTACAAAAAGTCTCTCTCCTTCCTTTTCATAAGCCCTGTTAAGGTTTTGGAAGGTCTCCCCAAAGCCTTCTCTCCTCCAGGTTGAACAACCACAACTCTCTCAGCCTGTTTTTGCAAGAGAGGTGCTCCAGCCCTCTGACCATCTTAGAGGCCCTGCTCTGGACCTGCTCCAACAGGCCTATGTCTTTCTTGTGCTGAGGACCCCAGAGCTGGATGCAGCGTTTCAGGTGGGGTCTTGCGAGGGCAGAGTAGAGAACATACAGTATCAACCATATCACTTTACCAACGCTGTATCCCACAAAAAATGTAATGGGCTCCTTCCTGCAAAGGGTCTCATGTAAAAAATTTAAAACTAATGGTGTAATAATCTCTCAAAAGTCTTCCCTATGCATCACCTCTAAACAACATTCTCTAAATAATTTTTAAATTTCCAGGGGCTGAATGCAATGTCAGTGGTAAGGACTGAAATACGCACAGCTAGCGTGTTATGTCAAAATTATAATTCATAACATGAGTAACAGTCTAATCCAACCAAGAAATAAGTGTTGAAAAACAAAATTAATTGTTACTTTGAGTTTGCCATAGGCACTGAAGAAAATTGTAAGGAGAACAGAGATCATGGTTTCTAATTTATTTTTAGCTTTCAGTAATTACATTTTGAGGTTTTCCTGGTAGTTTAAAAACTGATATGCATGCAAGTTCATCCAAATACATAGCAAGGAGGCTTGATATAGTGAACTGCTGTGGACATCTATAAGCTAACAGATGTCTACTTAATCTCGTCAACTTAATATTCAAGTGGTTACTGCCATCATCAGTGCTATTTCAGAAAGCTGTTGACTCAACTGAAGAATCAGACAGATTTGCAGAACACTACAGGGTTTTTTTTAATAATACAAAATTTCACATCACAAGAAATAAAAAACTTGTCAAAATAGTACAGTCAGGTACTCTTCAGGTAAGAAAAGTAATTTTAAACCAAGTAGTCCTAAAAATATCCAAGATTTTAATAGGTGACTAGGTTTACTAGGTAATACCAGGAGGGCTTCAGGAAAGAAGAAAATCATTCACATCATCATCATCTACACAAAAGTCACAGGGGATGAAAGCGTTAGATATTCGTTCTTCAGTTATTTCCAAGACTCATCTCCTCTTAACATTTCCACTGAATGAAACGCCTCTTCCACTTTGCAAAGCTATGTAGCATGGACTCTTCACCCATCTTTTCCATATGCAAGGTCAGTTTTCAGATGTTCCATGACTAGAGATTACATTAAAATCATTGTAAACTTTACAGGAAGTGTTCACTTATTTTTTTCAACTGGCTGACCTGGATTCTTGAAATTGAGAAATAAGACCTACGATGTGTTCTTTTCTTTCCTCTTACTTAAATGATTATGTCTTGAGTATGGTCGCACCACAGAGCCATCTTTTACCTATTTACTATTCAAGCAAAGAATAAAAGTGCCATGTGTGCTATTCCTGTATTCCAGCTGCTTTGCTAGAGATATCCTCATATGCACTGAGGAAAGGCAATCAAGATTTACTAGATGGAAGATTCATAAAGCCAGTGGTAGGGTAGTCCTTGCCCAACTTCTACTAAAACTTAACTAATTATAGATGAATTATATGTGATTAGCCAATGATGACCATGCTGCTACCGTGCCTTTTAGACTGACCTAGTTTCTTTCTTGCCTATTAAGGATGAATTTGAATAGTTACAGAAAGATGTGGACAATTCATCTGCCACAAATACTCGATTTAAAGACCCATAACTAGAAGCCTCTTTTGTTTCAAATAATACTGACCAAGCCAGGGACTCTGGGATCATACTGATACAAAAGTAACCAGATAAGCTGCTTGTTTATGAGAATATTGCCATTTACAAAACACTTCAAAGATGATGTAAGATGAACCCTTAATTTTCAGCTTTAATGTTAGAGAAAGTCTCAGCCCATGAAGAGAGATGCTTCTTTTCAGTTAAGCTATTAGAAGAGGTCTGCCAACTGCAAAGAAAAAAAGCTTTCAAGCTTTTGCTTTTATCCTACATTAGGCCACAGGATAAAAAAGAAAAAAAGATGTGGGGATTGATACTGCTGTGAGAAAAAAAAGACATTACAGTTTACTCTTTATTACTTTCTTAGCACCATTCAAAAAGACATCTTCCAACCCATACAAAACACTACAAGGGATCTGACAGCTTTTTAAACAAGCTGGTATTATTTTATCAAGGAACTCTTATATCTGATTAATAGTTTTAGTAAATTCAAATGCATGTATTTCCATTCCTCTCATTTTAAAATTGAAATAACTGATTATTAAAAGAAACCTTAACCAGTGGCAGGGAGGAGGAAGAAAAACCAACCAAAAAACATGAGAAAGTGCAGAACAGCCTCAGACAGCTGATAGTGGGTCCCATGATGCTATTACACATTTTCCTCACCACCTCTTCAAAGTAACAGAAATTTCCCAGCACCTTTTAGAAAACAAGTAACCAAAGCCTCCCTCCATCCCTCTTCCTAGCAGCCATTTAATTTGTTATTTTCCAGGATGTGTTTACCATCTTTCACCAAGACAGAAGTCACTTTTAGCTTCAGCTGTGTCTTGGTTTCAGCTGGGATAGTTAACATTCTTCCCAGTAGCTGATACAGTTCTGTGTTCTAGATCTAGTATGAATCCTTTTTTTTTTTCCTCTTCCTTTTCTGTCCTATTAAAGTCTCTTTATATCAACACGTGAATTTTCCTTTTTTTTTTTCTCTCCTGTCTGAGCATATCAGGTTTAGGCCAGGAGCCCTGTAAGCACCTTTCAAAGGTCTGCGTCTGAGATACCAAGAACTGCCTTTGAGAGCACTTGCTACAGGAGACAAAACTGAAACTCTAGGACTTAGAAAGCATTAATGTGCCAGACCACCATTTTAAAATCCTCCTGATCACCCAGTATGATTCAGAAGCTTGTGATTCCTTCTTTTAATTATGCATTTCCTCCAGTAGCTCTTGTTCCTTTTTTTTTGTTTGAATGATTTAACAAAAGACACTCTGGGGGGTAGGGTACTTTTGTTTGGTTTTTACTCTGGGGTTTTTAATATAAAAAACATCAACTACATCTGCAGCAAATATGAAGCCATTACATCAAGGCATAATTTATTTTATCCAGGTACCTACAGTACTTTGCATTTACCTAGAGACACTACATTTATCCAACTGCTCAACAGTTTTAGCATTACAAAATTAAAACAGTAAAATAGACTGAATGTACTCTACAAGACTCAACCAGATTCGGGAAAGAAAAAAAAAAAACAAAAACAAAAACCAGAAAAAAAGCCTACACACACTACAAATTAGGAAACTTTTATATTTTCTCTAAGACAAGACTGACTTGTAAAGTCTGAGATATTTAACCTGTTTTAGAAGGTTCTTCCACCCTCAGGAAAATAGAATAGATATTTTAGCACCAGAATTCACAAACATGCATGTGAAGTATTTGAAAATACATGGGAAGCTATCCATAAATTAGCCCTTAGGTATCTCGCCTGATTAAATATAAAGTATTGTCAAATGCTGTGTATCTAGAAAACCTACAGTGCAGTAAGATGCAAGTTAAACTCTGAAACAAGTTCATTTTTCCACAGAACTCATTTACTACCCTAAGAAAGCAAACCCAAACCTGCTTCAAGCAAGCCAACACACCCTCCCCGGGCATTCTGACACCCTGAGGCAAATGCTGAAAGCAACCACACAGAGCACAACAGCGACTGCATTTTCGACTCACGGAGGGCATCAACACCTCTAAACTGCTACAAGTCTCAAGACCCAAAAGCAGCAAAGTCCATACAGAACTAATGGCCTCAACTACATTTAGTTTCCACAACACATACAGACCTACACATCACCTCCCACTGTTGCAAACTTTGTTACTTCCTCCTCCCTCAGACACAGACCCCAGCTGGAATTCAACACAAAGGGTAAATTTTAGGACCACAAAGCAAATTATCTTTTTCCACAGCCTGATTTTGTAAGGAGCAGTGAACACACTGGCAAACTGGTAATATATACAATTGTCATATCTAAGTATTTTGCTTTTGTGCCAATAGTACATATAAAAAAAAAAATCAAAAGTCAGCAGTTGAGTGTTAGTGTAGTTTGATATTTAGTTTACAGTTACAACCTTCAGAGATGGAATAAACATCATGTCAGTTAATCTTTAGCTTGAACTGACTCTACAAGAAAAGTCAGGCTACTGAAGTCTAACCAACTACTAGTAAGCCATTTTTCTTTTGCACTGAGGAACAGAGAGAGCAGAAAAGAACTTCAGAATGCCCTTCTGTGTGACACAGAGTCCAATGCTGTTGCAAGTGATGCAATCTTTAAAGCACCTTTATACATACACAACTGCCACAGCCAGAGGGGAAAAAAAATTTCATCAGAATTTCTTGTGAAGTTCTTTGACTTCAACTACATAAGTACTATCTATAGTTTCTTCAACTACATAAATATTATCTCTAGTTTAAGAAGCATAAATCATGTCACACCTGAGTTGATGTGTTCACTTAGGGAAAATGAAAATATTTCCTATAATTTAAAAACATCTGATGACTTGAAGTAATGCCTTCATGTATTTATATGTAAGTTTACCACAATAAGTGCACAGACTGTCAGAATAAGGAGCTCAGAAGAAAGAGAATCGTCCTTTCAAGCACCTCATTTTCCTTCTGCTCTACAAACTAGATCAAACCACTCTGACCTGCCTCTGACAGGTGCATCAAAGAAAGTACTTTCTGCTCATTTAATAATGTGCTTCATTCCAGAAATGAATCAATATAGCTGCACTGACTGACTGACAAGGAACCCCTTAAAACTCAGCCTCAAAGACACCATCACATCCAACCTGTCCATTGTAAAAAAGGGCATGTCCAAAAACGTATGAGTTTATTTCCCTTGGAAGCACCAAAAGTTCTGATGTTTTTCAGTAACTCATTATAAGGAAACTCCTCAGCCAAATAAGTAGTTCTCTTCAAGATGCTCCACAGTCCCTCTGGCACCATTTAAGTCAATCCTTGAAGCCAACTTAGACAGCCAGGCTGTTATCAGTAAATACAAGACACAAAAATTACATTTATTTCAGAGCACTGATAGAGGACACACTGTTACTGACACACAAAGGACACTAAGCATCAAAAAGTCTCACTCCTTCTCTCACACGATCACAAACAATAGCTAGATGCACTACAATAGCCTCTAAAACCTGGCTAATTCAAAGAGAAGAAATAACTAGTTTATTCTTCTTTCATAGATTCCAGAGCAAAACCAAGTCAAATTCTACAGGTAAAACCTGAAATATAAAAATTTGCTGCCAGATTTACAAACAAAACTCCCTGTTTCTTATACTGCACCAGAGAAAGAGAATCCCAAGAATGAATGAAATTTATTAACAGTAGACCACATAGTCAAACAAATAATACCACACAAATACAACTCCTTGTCAAATAGAACCATCCCCTATACCAACAAAAGTAACAGATTTTTCTCACCAGCCCAATAGAAACACCAGAGAAGCAGTGAAAGAGTCTCATATTCACTTCCACGAACAGTGAACAACTGTACTCCCATCTTCATCCTGAGTAACTGCAAACTAGCTGTTCACTGCCACTAGGACTGCACAGGAACAGCTGTTCAGGTATCCCTGGGACACACTTCCTATCAGACATATAAGAGGGCACAGAGTAACAGCAAAAGCCACTTAAATTGTTTGAAAAGTGCTTGGGAGCTGCCATTGTCAAGTTACCACCCCAACCTTTCTCTCTTGCCTGCAAAGCCACTCAGTACCACACTGTACACTGAACCAGGAACTGATCCATCTTAAAAACAGCCTAGCAAAAAAAAGTTTCCTCAGAAGATCAGTTCCTTTATCCAGATTTATGATGCACATATACAATCACATAGAAAAGAATAATACATTAAATGAATGGAGTAAGCAAGTCTGAAATACACAAGACAGGGCAAAGCAGGTAGTCATTAGTAAGCTTCCACTGGGTTAACATTTCTCATCTTACGTGTGTACAGTTTTGCAAGGTTATTCAATATATGACATATTTATATGTACCACAGCAATCTGAAAAAAACTCTATTTTTTAAGTGGTATAATGTTGATAATCACAAAGTATCATCAGTATGGTTTGTACCTCCACCATCATGAAGATTTCTGCCCCTTTAGTTACAAAGCAATTAACTATGAAGTAACTTGCTACTATACATCGATCCTCAGGAGATACTAGTAATTTACACTCTGTCAATACCTCTCATACCTACCAGTCACGAGGAACAGGCTGCAAGAATGTTGCATTTCACTTCAGACTACAGAAGACTAGTGAAAGTCTGTTTCTTCTCCCCATTTCCTACTTCACCCATAAACCTTTTCCTCAGCTTGTCCCTATGTCCTCTTAGGACAGTATTTCTCTTGCTTCTCCTAGTGCCATCATATCCATGCCAAAGGAAACTCTGAGCTTGCCTGAAACAACAGCACAGCTCTCCCCAGACTGAAGTATTTTCTTTAGCCTACTCCCCAATTTACTTGCTTCAGTTGCCCTCCAGTTTTTATTGTTCCTTTGCTTAAGGTACAGCTTATTTTCCTGGACTACCACTCCGGTTTTGCTAGTACAATTTGTATTCCCACAAAAAGCACTTCAGCAGTAGACACACCATACCTACACTTAAGACAATTATTACTGTTAACTCTTCTTAATTCAGCAGTCATCTAATAAGGCTAAAACTGAGACTGGTGTTTGAATAACCAGGAAAAAAAAAAAACAGTTTTACCACACATTGGTGCAAACCTGTACTATTTGCTATTAGAGCATTCAGCTGACAAAAGAAGAGTTCCCCTTCTGGTAAAAAGTCAGAAGAAAATTTTCCACAGCCACTTCCATTTAATGCACACTTTTTCCAACTACTTCCATGTAGACAGAACATTCTTCACTGCAACATAATGCTCCACTGTAGCCTAAAATCTCAAAAAGTCTAACGCTTAAGAGGGGAAAAGAATGTGGAAAGTTTTTACTTACTGGAGATAGGACTGCCAGTTTACTTTGTTTGCCCGAACTTCAGCAGCTTTGGCAGCAATGATGTTTGTTGGGACAGCAGCATCTACAGCACCTCGGATATCCATCTTGACTGATAATTAAAATGTAGCTAGAAATGCAAATCAGATTTGAGACCTCTTATTAAACAGCAGAGTATTTGTCCAATATTTTAAAGAAATAAAAAGAAAATTTTGTTTCTAGGTGTGCCATTCCTTAACACTGTACTAGTTTTTCTTCCTGAAAAAGCAAAGTTTTATGAAGTACTTAAAATGTGGCTTACTGGAAACAAACAAAAATAAGCCACACCTACACACTCAACTGGAGCCAACCACAAGTTTACTAAACTAAAAGACATAGACCATTACTAAATGACTCTCAGTCTTGTGAATCCTTAAACAATGAAATTAAGTTATTTGAATTAAGGCAGCTCTTCTGCAACATCCAAGTAGCCCTACAGATAAGAGAAGCTGTCTTCTTTCCAAATATTCTTTCGTAGGTTAAAATTCAATGCATATCCTCCCCACCCCCACACATTAGGACTGATTTACTTCAGGTATTTGTCTAAGAGTATTTAGACATTAGAAACATGCAAACTACAACTTCAGAAAAAAAACAACCTATAAGTATATAAATTAAAACCATGCTACACAGACTAACAAGAAAATCAAGATCATTAGTGTACAAAAAAAAAAACCTGAAAAATAAATACGAACAGAAGCTCTTTATCAGGATATACCACATTACCACAGATAGTGACCTTCACCACTTCTTTCCCCTTCCTTTATGGGCTTAATCTCCACCTGACTTTGGTGCCAAAACAAGAAGTGTGTTTGCAGAGATTTCAGACCCAGCTAGAGCTGGAATTCCTTACAAGCTAAACTGTACCCAGCCTCTCCACACAGCCTGTTTCTGGACTGTTCTGGCCTCCCTTACAGAGCAAGCAAGAGCAAACTGGCACATTCAGGCCTATCCCTAGCAAGCACACCTCACTTGTATGACTGAAGGAAAATACAGTTCTAACAAAAGAAAGGAAAAAAAATGAGGAACTATCCTGGACAAACAGAGGAAGACAAATGTCCTCCCTTTGAAACCACTTCTACGGGCAGACACGCACACAGACGGCACCACTATGTCCTTCAATGACCACTGAAGGTTTCCAGGCTCTTAGTGACCCACCCAGAGCCATCTAAACACTGCCCGAGGGCAGAGTCGGTAACAGAGGTTTCAGGAGCTGCAGTTAAGCCGAAGAAGCCGAGAGGCACCTGGGACAGGGAGAAACCAGGCACGGTCCTGCCGCTCCCTGCACAGGCTCACCGGCACGGCTGCCTCTCGAGGGGCCGGGCAGAGCCCAGACCCTCAAGGAAGCAGCGGAGCCCTTCGCACCCCCCGGGCCCGCCAGAGCCCCCGTGAGAGGCCGTGCGGCGGCACACTCCATCCCCGGGACCCACCGCGCCAGGGCCCGGGGCAGCTCCCACTCACCTTAGGGGCGCGCCGGCGGCGGGGGCCGTGCAGGGAGGGAAGGAAGGAGGGAGGGAGAGAAGGAAGGAGAGAGGGAGAGAAGGAAGGAGGGCAGGAAGGAGGGAAGAAATCCGAGAGGAGGCCGCGGGCGCCGCTGGGCAGCCCGGGCAGCACCGTGCACCGACGGCCCCGGCGCTGCCGCCGTCATGTGACGCCGCTCACGTGAGCGCGACGGCGGCCCGCGGGGGACATCCCGCGCCTGCGCGCAGTCGGCCGTGAGAGTGCGTAGTTGTGCTGGTGTAGCCGTGTACCCGGGTTTAGAGCACATAAATATACACATTTATATATACCTACACAAGTCATAGGGCCATAAGATGCTTTGGGTTGGAAGGGACCTTCAAGATCATCTGATGCCAACCGCCCTGCCATGGATGTAGCCCAGGACAGGGTTGGTATTCCGGGCTGAGTGCACATTGCCGGGTCATGTTGAGCTTCTTGTCAGCCAACACCCCCAAGTCCTTGGCCTCAGAGCTGCTGTCAGTGCGTTCTGTGCCCAGCCTGTATTTGTGCTTGGGATTGCCCTGACCCACATGCAAGACCTGTGTATACGCGTATGATTTTATACAGGGGATCTAATTCCGTACTGGGAAGACAGGATAAAGCATGTGCCCACAGGTGCCCACCTGTGCTGTTTGCTGAGAAGAAATGGCTCCGCTTTTCCACAGAGACAGCGCCAGTCTGGCCGAGAAGGGCTGAGAGGGTCCCCTCGGCGCTGCCTCCAGGGCAGGCTCCTCCTGGTCCCCGGGAAGATCCCTGTGGATGTCGCCTGCACCCACACGGGTGAGGGGCCGCCGAGCCCGGGACGGAGCCATGGGGGCTCACAGGCCTGGGGAGATGGCAGGCAGTGGCCCTGGCGCTGAAATGCCTCCTTGAGCCCTGCATTGTTTTTCCAGTACCCAGCATTTTTTTTCTTTCTGCCTCCCATGCTGCAGTGGAAATGCAAAGATGGCTCTTTCCTACAGCTGGGAAGCAGGCAGGTGTTCCTGGGCCCCTGTGCCTGGCTCCCTGTGCTGGCTGTGCCGTACCAGCCCTCAGTCTGCTCTGTCACAGCTCCAGGGCGGACATCGAGGTCACACCATTTCCCTTCTCCCATGTCGTATCTCAGTGGAAGATACACCCCGCACAACTCCTTTGTTTCTTACAAAGTGTCTTGTATGCATTGGGCTTTGCTTCTGCAGGCAAAAGGTGCAGGAAACTTTAGACTAAGGCCCAAGTGTTTCAGAAGCTACGGGCTTAAACTTCCATGTTTCCAAGAAAAAAAAATCTCATTTTATTCATTTGCTGAGTGAGGTTTTCCAGTCATACTGTGCTGAAGTGCATAGACATACCACTCCTGATCAGAAATGATCCTGAAGAGTCATTTCTGCTAACAGAGAAGGAGAAAAAAATAATCAGGGTTTTGTGTGTGAGCAGATCAAGACAGCCAATGTAGAGCTGGCTTAGAGCTGGTCTACTGCTAACTTAATTTTTCTAGAGTCTCTGTATTTTCCGTTTAGAGGATACACTGTTCTTTAAATTATGCCTGGCCAGTATCTCAATAGGTGGGGGGGGTTTTAACTCAAGGGTAGTTGTCATTACTGTGCCACTGATTTATACTTCCTCCATAGAACTTTTCTTTTAAAATGAGTCTTCCTTCATACCTCAAGAAAAACCTGTTGGTTTCTTCATAACACCAGCATAAATCCCAGGTGCAGTCCAAGTAACAGCATTCGCATTTCTTTATGCTTCATCAGAAGAAAGCTCCCTAAGCCCTGTGCACACTCTGTGTCATCTAGTCATCTAGTAAAAAATACATCCATTAATGTGATTCTGTGGATTACCAAACATGTGGGACTTGGAGGTTTAATCTAACAAATTTGTGTTCTTTCATGTTGCTTACTTACAGTGATAAGAAATGCTGGCACAGCTCCTGATCTCTAGGATAGAAATCGCCACACAATTTTGAAAAATACGTTACTTTGAAAGTTTATTTGAATCTCATTTTTGCTTCATAGCTGAGAGTTAGAATTTGGCCTTATTTTAACTAGTTCCTCTTTTAAAAGAGTGTTTGTAACTTCTGTCCTCTGGCATTCAGTATTTCCTGCTCCTGCTCTGCTTGTTTATGACATGTCTCACTTGCCACTCCTTTAGCGTCCAGCATCGGGCATCTGGAATAAACATATTCACCTTTTCCAGAGTCATTTCAAATCACGTTGCTGATGATGATACGTACGGCTCTACCCATTTCATGAAGAAACTGAAGCCAGAGGTCTTGCAAGATAAGCAGAACAAGGCTTGAAGCTTTTTAAATGCAATTTGCATAGTGAAGGCATGTGCTGGTTTTGGCTGGAATTCAATTAGTTTTCTTTACAGTGGCTAGCATGAGGCTGTGTTTTGATTAGTGCTGAAAACAGGGATGTTTTCATTCCTGCTGAGCAGGGCTTGCACAGCCCCAAGGCCTCTTCAGCTTCTCACATCACCCCACCAGTGAGAAAGCTGGGGCTGCACAAGGAGTTTGGATGAGACACAGCCAGGGCAAGTGACCCCAGCTGACCAAGGGGATATCGCACACCGTATGGCATCTTGCTCAGCATATAGAGCTGGGGGAAGAAGATGAAAGAAGGGGAGATATTCGGAGTGATGGTGTTTTTCTTCCCAAGTACCTGTCATGCATAGATGATAGCCCAACTTTCCTGGGGATGGCTGAACACCTGCATGCCAGAGGGGAATGGTGAATTAATTCCTCGTTTTGCTTTGCATGCATGAGCAGCTTTTGCTTTCCCTATTAAACTGTCTTTACTTCAAACCATGAGTTTTCTCACTTTTACTCTTCCATTTCTCTCCATTCCGTGGGGGGAAGTGAGTTAGCAGCAGCATGGTGCTTCGTTGCCAGCTGGGGTTAAACCACAAGGCTTCAAAGGCCTGTACAGTGATCCTACAATCTACCATTCAGCACATCAGTCTTTGCTTCCATGAAACTTCCTCAGTTGTCCACAGTGATACTTCTGTCCAAATCCCAAACTGTCCCAGTACAGAAAACACTGATGACTGTGCATTCTCTTACGTAGGCCAGGCATGGTATTCTTCCATCTTCACCCTTCCAAGCTCAGTCCAAAGGTTTAAGTAAACCCTTGGAAACTGGATCAGCACCTCTTAATGTGCATTTTCAGCTGCCAGTTTTAAGACACAGAGTTGCTCCTTACCATGTGCTGCTGCATCTAGCGGGGTAATGTCCTGAATTCTTGCTTAGACATGCAAAGTCATTTCTTCTGCCAGGAATCACCTATTTCAATAAAATCATCCAAAATGCTGTAGTCTACTTTGCACAGCAAATTTCTCCCAGCCCTTTAGCAGACTTCTGGCTTAACCAAAAGAATACCACAGTACTCTGTCTGAACCTGAATGCAGGTATGCACAGGATTGTGCTTCTCTCATTTCTAGTCCCTGCTTCCAATATTGTTTCAGTACCTTACTGTAAGCAGAAAATAATAAGTTCATGGTTTCAGTTTGGTGCCCAATGTGATCTCCTGTTCAGAATATGCATCAGGTCATCAGTGGCCTTTTTTTTTAATAGCAGCTATTTTTTTGCCTAATTCCACCACTTGCAAGAGTTTATCACCATCCATTCAGCCTGGAGTCTGGCTAAAAGATGATGGATTGCTATTTGCAGTCAAAATTTTGGTACTACAGCAACATAGTCATTTGTCTATAGAAAAGAAATTTTAAGAGGTGTGATTTGGCATGTTGACTTCATCATAAATTTCAGACTCTGGCTTTACTATTCATTTCCCAGGCTGTTGAGAGGCTACAGTAAAAAATATTTCCCTGTAACTTTTCTGTAACCTTGGAGTGAGGCATAATAGTTGAAAGTATGCATCTACTGAATTAGCAGAAAGACAAAGAGGGGAGAAATAATTGTAATAGCGATTACTTTTTTTTTAAACACAAATTCCAGGGGGTATTTAAGAGACTGTGAGAGTAAGCATGACATCTGTGCCAGGCAAGGTAATAGACTCTCTAGCAGAGGAATCAAAGTAATGGACCCAATGTGCCATGGTAAAGACTGCAAACAATATATTGCAAACAATATATAAAGATATATTTAATTTACATACTCTTCTATGCCCTGTAATGACATAAAGGCAAAACATTAGCAAAAAGTTACTACAGCTCTGTGAAGGACAGTCATGTCTCACACCTCTGCAGGATTCTTCATGTGTACACACAAGGTGTGTAAGCTGTGGTACCCCATCCAGCAACTCTCCTGGGTCAAGAGGGAAAGTCCGGGCTTTGATTCATAACTCTTGAATGGGATGCATACAACAGAGAGTAGGAAGAAATTAGCAGCTTTCACAGTACAGAAGGGTCTTCAACAGAGTGCAAAAAGCATCTGATTGGAGTCTGTTCTGTTCCGCACACTCGGAAATGTTTGAGAAAGGATGTAAAAAATGTAGAGAAAATTTTGCTGGTGACAGCATTACTCCTTTGACAAGTGCACAGTGGAATTGTGAACCACCTTGCCAGAGGATGGTGGGTAAGCTACCAAGATTCACATGTGCTCTTATACCCCACCTTCAAACACTTGGGCACATCTGAAAATTTTCACCAGTGTGAGTCCCATGAGGCACTCTCTGTGTGAAGGACCTTCATTGCATTGCAAGGGAAATCTTTGAGAAAGGAAAGAATTGTATAGTCATTACAGGAGCCTGTCTTGTGTGCCTCTCGCCACTACCACAGCAAGAGGCAGTTCTCAGCAACTACTACAAACCCATCCTGTGTCATCAGCTTGGAGCATCCCATGGTGCCTTATTCACGCTGGTTGATTCTCTGGATCTTGCTAAAGGTAATGACTGTAAAAGTGCTGTGCGCCTATTTTTTGACAAGCATCCGTACTTTATGAGTCAGGTGTGCAAGACAATTCTCATTTAGCTTTTTTTGGTCACATCGGTGCTTGTCCATTAACTTCTGGCAATGCAGCTTCACTTGAAGTTGCTATGTTTAGATGACTTTATTGATGTGTGAAACAGAGTGAAAAGTGAAAAGCACATCAGCATGCAGGAATAAAAGTCATCAGTTTCCTGGATCACAAAGAATAAGAATGCTCAATAGTTTGATACTAGAAAATTAATGCAGATGAGTCATCCTCACACTAAAACTACAGACAGCTGGATCGTGAGACTGTTTTTCTGTTCTCCTTTCTTTCTTGTAATAAGAACAATGTATCATTGTCTATCACATATTCTCCAAATTACAGAAGTGTTTTGCACACCTGCCATTTAACCTTTCAGCATTCTGTACATCACCTGGCTCCTGCATGTCTGCACATGTATTTAACATGTATAGAAGGAAATGCTTTGAAAGTTTATCCAAGCAAAACATGCTTAGAAGGTTAGGAAAGTGAGTGCACTTCTCTAATTCACAAAATGTTACAGTAATTTTTTTTCTTTCCTGTTGAATTGTAGAGGGTTGTCTTTGAAGAGGTCTCCTCACATGGAAACAGAAGTGATTTTTCAATATGAGAAGATGTGGAGTACTTCACTAGATATTTGTCCTGAGGAATTATAGCAAGATTGGCCCATTGTGAACTGGATTTTTACTGCTTCATCTGTCTTTGTTATCTCCTCTTATTTTATCTTCATTTTATTGTGTGTGTCATGGTGGGAAAACATTATTTTGTGAGTATCCTTTTTAACAAGTAACTCCTGCTTCCTGCAGCTGATATAGATTTATCTGATTTCTAGGTCATAGAACTTGGATCATTTTTCTTTTAAATTAATCAGATTCTGGCCCAAAGGATCTGGCAAAGCTAATATGCCACAGTTGCGCATATGTTATAACAGGCAACCTTCTGATTGCTCCGCCACCTCTTTGAAATTAGGTTTTATGTGCTCAGTGAAGGAACCACACATAACTTATCTGCAATAGGAGTGGTCTTTTTGAAAGAAATATAAACTAACATGTTATTGTAATAAATACATCTTCTATATTTTCCCCTAGTATAATGGAACAATGCTGTAATGCCAGAAAATTGGAAGTCAAGTACTATGCGAAAACAGGAACAGAAAGGGCAGTGCAATACTGTTTGTAGCCTTGAGAAATAATGCATCTGGGTTAAAATAGTAGAGTGTATTACTTTAGGGAGTAGGGACAAGTGTCTCTGTCTCATGTACATTCACTTCTCTACTGAAAGCTGAAGGGTCTCAGAGTCTCCAGCCACTATTTGAGCCTACAGTATCTTCTCTCACCATCAGTCTCTGTTGCTTTGTGCCAACAGCTTTTGTCTGTACAAGGGGGTCTACACCTGGAAGTGTAGGAGTGCTCTTCTCTCAGAAATTGCTGCAGGTAAAATAAAGCTCACCTCTGAGTTAAATTTAAAAAAAACATTTAAAAGCAATAGATCCTCTAATTTCACCTTCTCTCTATCACAGGAAAAGGTAAGGTCAGAGCAGTAGCTTTTTGGAGAAAAAAGGAAATGCTGATCTACCCAGTGCTGCTGGTGGTAAACCTGGCTAGAGGATAGGAAAGAAAAAAAAAAAGTTGTTTTCCTAAACCTCAACAGCAACTTGGACAAAGTCAATTTATTACTGCAGCTTATGCTACAGCTTTCTGTACTGGAGTTTACTGTACAATGACTTCTAGTGCAATTTACCTTGTCAAGCCTCATTGTTCTTAGTTTTTCTCCTCAGCGTTTACTGAATTTCTCTGAAAAAAGGACAGAAATCTGACCAAGGCAGCTCTTCTCACAAAAGATGCTGTGTGGGCAGATGTATTATATCTACCTTGTATCTACAATGCTGAATTGTCAAAACTTTGGACTCTTGGTAGAAAAAAATTATTGGGTCAGACATATTTTTCAACTTGAAAAAATATGTAAACAATAGCAAGTGAATGTCGGCAAAAACCTGGCAGCCCTCTATATAGCTGGGAGAAATAATCTATTAATAATCTACCTGGAGCCTTGGTCTTTATATTTAGTGTGTCTCTATCCTGAGACACGGCTGTGGCCCGTGTGCTGTTTTCACTGGCACTGCAAGGATTACCAGCAGACCATCTGTTCAGCCAATGAGGGAAAACGTGATTGACAGGTACCACTGACCTAAGACAGACATCTCCACTTGGTGCTGCCTGCATAGTATAACTGTGTGCTGAGTTCCTTCTTCTTTCAAGTTGTAAATGACATACATTCACTCTGAGGTGATAAAAAGTGTCTCGTGGTTGTTACAGCTTGTTTCTCTGGCGTGTTCAACCACTATGTGCCTGTCTTTCTCCTTTGCAATTTACTAAAACCTGCAAAGTTGTAAGTCTAATCTCTAAGCTGGCACATGCTGAAGGGATGAGACACTGCAGATATCTGAGGGCAGATAATCCTGTTTGTCTCCAGAGCTGTGGAGGCTGCAGGAAGAGCTGGCAAGCTGCAAGAGGCCCGGACATTTGTCCATCGGTGTAAGGACAAGCAATCTTTATGTTGTTGTCATTCAGCCCAATGTCTGGGATTTGGTTTAGTTTCATCATTCAATATAAGTGGTGCTTTTCCAAGACAGGTTACTGTAAAATTTGATTCAGGAGCAGCCTTTTTATTTCTCAATGTGGAGGCAAGTTGTGCTCTACTTCAGGACTCACAGTTACCATGCAGACAACTGTCAAGCAAAGGAGAACCTCCAAAATGAAGATGAAGCAGATATTAAAGCTGCACAGTGGATTTTCAAGGTAAGAAAAATATGCAGGATTGGTTATTCAAATGTCCTGTAGGAGGGGGTGAAATGGTGTATCTGGAAAGGAGGGGAAAGAAAATACCAATATCATGAATAACAGCCATAGACTCTTTATCACCAAGACATCACTATTCATGTAGTTTTACGTTATTCCTGAGCCTCATCTCCTGCCCTCTGTTCCTCAGTGTGTTCCAACCACTGTGACAAAAGAGGTGGTGATCTGCCTTCCCACTAAACGTCTGCTTTCAAAAAACATATTAAACACATCCATCTAACTCACAAAAATTATTTCTATTTTGTGAAGCTAATTTGTTGCTAAAAGGGTGAGGGAAAGTATGTTGCTTCAGGATGTTTAGACACAGAAGAGGTCCACAGTTTTTACTTATACTATGTCAGGTGATTTTTATTGATAGTTGACAAAAGAAGATATGCCAAAGAAATCAAACACAGCATAATACTGAAGTTTATTAGGAGTTGCAGTAATTCCACTTTAGCGAACCTGTAGAGTGTGCCTTAATTTAAAACAACAGTCATGTATCTTCTAGATTTTGTTGAAAGCCTGCAAGCTGCCTGAGGGGTGAACTGATATTAATTTTGGGGACAAACACGCTCCTATGCAGCAGAGCAAGAGAGACAAATGCAAGAAACCGTATCTTATTAAAGTTTTGGGGCAAAAGTGGTGCAGCCTGGTGCATGATAGAGAAAAGAATGTGACTGCAAAGTCCTGCACTCTTGGAACCACAAAGGTTGTCTTTTTTCAGACTTAGAAGGGGCTTTGGCATCCAGTTGAGTTTGTTGGCAGGGTTTGTGAAAGCCAAGACAGGGGAAGAAGCCATTCCCAATTCCACATCTGCCTAACAAAGATTCAAGTTAAAGCTAGAATTGACCTCTCCATCCCATTTCGTTAGCCAAAGCATATCTCATTTCCTTAGCCAAAGCATATCCATTTCCAAGAGGCTGTTTCATTTGAATTATAGGAATGCACTCATCAGAAATCCTGAATGACTTTCATTGCTTTTGCTGAGAGGAAATGCTCAGCCTGCTTTGCTGCTATCAGAAAACTGTTTCTGATAATGAGCAAAGTACACTCTGTTCAGAATTTCATGTCATTCTGTCTTGTTTTCTGTCCATTTGGCACATAAGCCTGGGGACTTCTTGACCATCTTGAAGGCAAAAGGGGTTTTGTCATAGGCCCAATGGCTCCTGAAGTTAACCACTGACAGTCATAGTTTCTGAAACCCAGATACCGAGTTCTCATGTCCCCAGTCATTTCTCATTTAGCCAGCCTTTAATTCACTCCAGGTGAATTGTTCCCTTCAGCTTGCTGATTGCTTTTGTGGATATCACCTGAATTTGTAGCTTGTTGCTGAGTCTCTGAGAACATGGTGCACAGGACTGAGTCAGCGACCTCACAAAGGACAACTTATTATTTCTCTATTCTGCAAAGGATTTATCTACAGAGGGACGTAAATGCCACTGGAAGGTTCAGAGCCAGCTACTGTCCACAGTTCCTTTAACAGCACTGCTGCCATCATCCCTTCTCCTGCTTGCTATTTGTCCCATTTACTTTGTTTAGTGCTTTTGTTTCTAAATGCTGCAGCTCTACTGGTGTGGCTCTCATCCCTGGTAGCAGAGACAGCCTGCGGGCACTGCCCAGGACATACTCTGTAAGCATTTCCTGAGCTCGGCTGAGTTGAAATTGCTGTGATATGGAAGCTCAGGTATGAGGCTACATTCTCTAGGGGAACGTGTCTCTAAAACTTCATAAACCATATCAGCAAATGGTCTTTTCCCATATGTAATGTAAGCAATGTTACTGGTAGATAATGAGTCTGCAAGGATTGTGGTACTCATAGGAAGTTAGAAAACTTACCCATCTAGAAGTGTGTCCAGCCCTAAGGCTGGGGAACTGAAATATGTTGCAGGCTTTACTTCACATGGGAAATGCCTTTCTCTTTTAGTGACAGGGAACCACAGCACAGAGGCTTTACATGATTTCCTAGCAGTATTTAGGAAAATAACTTGAAGTTTGTAAGGTTCAAGACCAGTTCATCACTTATACTTCCAGAATAGAGGAGATCACATTAAAACTTTGGTGTTTTTTTTTTTAGTAATTCCTGGTGGCATTGAAGTGTACAAAAAGCTCAGGTTCTTTTGGTAAAACATTTCTATATGTGACACTGGTTGCTAT
Source organism: Callaeas wilsoni (assembly GCA_013398955.1). Classification (NCBI taxonomy): domain Eukaryota; kingdom Metazoa; phylum Chordata; class Aves; order Passeriformes; family Callaeidae; genus Callaeas; species Callaeas wilsoni. The sequence goes on along the minus strand of VWPU01009684.1, from coordinate 13,672 downwards.
AGAGATATTATGTTCTTAGACCTGTAATTTGTGTGGCTGACAGGGTCTTTGATCAGACTATTTCCACAGTCCTCATTAATTCCCGTGTTCCTTTCCACTTTAGATGATATCTTGGATTTAATACTACTCAATGTGACTGGTGGCTGCTTCTGAGAGCAAGTTGGCATCTAATTCAACATGCCAAAGAGTAAAAACCCAAAATATCAAATAAGTTTTTCAATGAAAACCTCAATCAACCAAAAACAAAACAAAACAAAATAAACAAACAAAAACAAAAAACAACCCACAAAACAAAACACACCTAAATATTTTAACGGAACACTTGAATTAGGTTTATTTATCCTTGAATATGCTTTCAAAGAGACACTGAATTACAAGAGAAATGTTTTTGAAAAGTGGTAGGCAGAGCTTAAAGGCCTCTTAAATTCTCTTCATAACATTTAAATTAACTCAACGAGTTGTTTGTTTCTATCTCCATTTGCATTGCTTAAAGAGCCTTTCCCTCTGGCATGTTTGCATCTTGATTTATAAAAGTGTTAAAAAGCGAAAGTGAATAAACTGCTTTTTACCGCTATCAACACAAAGATACAAGGACTTTCTTAACCCTGAGCTAACACAGATACATCCATGTGTGCTCCCAAGGAGCTTTTTGCAAGTTCACAAAATAAAACACCCCAGAAACATTACACTACATAGGGAGATAGTGTAAGGTTTCAAATATAGCACAGTTTTTTTCCTATGGACAAAATTTAGCCAAAGTCCTGTTCCACAGAGTTCATTGCTATCGTTTCCTCAGAAGAAGGTGAGAATGTTCTCCACAGAGCTGCCACATTTTAGTTCATGTCCAGATTACACCTGGATAGAACCTGTTTCACTTCTATAACATAATTATGATTTCTAAGCACAGTCTCCAGATTTGGTTTGGTTTACATGAATAATACTCCTACAGACAGTGAGTGACTGGGCAAGTGCAGATAAGAGAGCAGTTTCAGGGCTCTGAGGGCACTGATAAGTGTTCATGGTCCTGACCAGCCTCAGCTGGGGCCTCCACCCTCACCCATGGACCCTGCAGCTCTTTTGAAGTTTAGCCCCGAGGGCCTGTTCCCTTTAGCTGATCCTGAAGAAGTGATGGTCTCCAGTCAAGTGACAGCCATGTAGTGGAGCCCCCTACCCTGGGCTGACTTCCTGACTTGACCTTGGCTGTCACCTGTCAGTGTGGCCTTGCATGGTGGCTGTGGGACCTGATCTTAAATCTGATTTGAGGAGTTGACTTCCACCTTGCTGTGATACTGTTTTATGATCTGGATCTTTCTTGAATTTTTCTCTATGTTCAGTTTGCCTTGCTCAAGTAGTAGGGGTGGGATGTGGGATCCCTTTGCTTCCAGCTCACCTTCTGTGAGGGAGCAGCCCTGTTCTTTCTAGGGATTCAGGCAGAATCCTTTCCAGCTTCTGCTGACATTTGCCTCACCTGTAAAGGCTTTCTTTCCTGCACAGGGCATGGAGCAGAGAGGTGAATAAAAGCATAGTGTTAAGTGAGAAAGTATGTGCCAAGGAGGGGCAGAGAGCAAGTATTAATCCTCTTTAAACAATAACCTGTAGGCTAAGGCACAGTGATACCCTGGTTATACCAGCATGGCTTTTCTGCTTGCCAAGTCCTGTTTGAATTCTGTGTGGGGGACCAGGCAGAAATGGAAATGGCCTCGAGCGTGCTGTCTGAAGGAGCAGCCCCAGGGAAGTATGGCATCCTTTATCCTTCATCTAGCTGATCTCAGCTCTGCAGGAATCCTTTGGGCCTGGAGATGTCCAGCATTATTCTATGAACTGCTTGTAATGTGAAAGTCACTCATGACCATGCATAGCTCACCTAAATTATTTGGCAACTGCTGTAAATCATAATTTCTTTGATAAAATAGGAATCCATTCACAAACAACTCCAGAAAGGTCAAAAATCATAAAAGTTGTTGCAAAGGAAGACATGCCAGTTGAATAATTGCACTGCTTTTATCCAAGTACTGCAGTGTCTTCAGCTGATGAGTGCTGTCAGTCATTAATTGCTATTAGTCCTAACAGTCACTCTGAAGTCAGGTGTTGTCTTTATCTTTCATAAGAGTAGGGAAAGTCCTGGTATTAGTAAATATACTCATCCTTTTCAGTCAATATAATCCCCACCAAGTGCATTTGCATGTCAGGCGTGTTTATTTGGTGCAGTATGTTTTTCATACTTAGTCACGGCAGCATTTGTGTGTCTGAAAGCTTGTGGTTGTCAGAGGGTGTTGAGAACAAACCAAGCAGTAGCTTATATCAAGAGCACACTCCTTCTGTTCTTCTGAACAGGTGTTGTGCATAGTTAAACAGGCTGAAACATAATTTAACAGTCACATATTATCTCTCATGTTTGAGATGGGCAGGGGATGCAAAATGTATGGCTAGGGACTGAACAACTTTCAGATGCAGACAGCATTCTTTAGTTATTCTAAATAGTTATTCTTACACAGCAGATGTAAAATCTGAGACATGTTTGATGCTCTGTTTTATTCAGGAGCAACGTTTCAAAGAGAGGCAGAATTCTGGGAGAGATATAGGAGTATTATGGGGCATTTAGGACCACCAAATTATGAGCAGCTAGTCATACTGACAACTTCTTTGATGATACAGTATACTGTTCGATAGGGAAAAGACTAGGTATTTTGCCAAATAGTTATAGATTAAGATAATAAAGTAAAACTATATGTGCTTAGTTTTAAAGGTAAGCAAAATTATTTCTAGGACAAGCTGGAGAACATTATCTCTCTGTGATGTTCTCTAGTGGTTAATTTTGTTTTCTGGACATGTATCCTTTATAACAATAGTATATCTTGTCCCTGAAGTGCTTTCAGTTGTTCTGAAAGGGCTACTCCTGCACATTTTTACAGACTATCAACCCTTCCGAGACCTGCAGTGTTGTCTTGGTTTCAGCTGGGATAAACTTTATTTCCTTCCAAGTAGCTGGTACAGAGCTGTGTTTTGGATTCAGTGTGGGACTAACATTACTAACAAACTGAAGTTTTAGATGTTGCTGAGCTCTGTTTGCCCTAAGTCAAGGACTTTTCCGTTTGCCATGTTCTGTCAGTGAGCGGGTGCACAAAAAGCTGGGAGGGAGCAGGGCCAGGAGAACTGACCCAAACTGGCCAAAGGGACATTCCACACCACAGGGCATCGTGCCCAGTATATAAACTGGGAACAGTTGGCCAGGAGAGGGCAATTCAGCTCTGTGGGTCCTGCTAGGAGCAGTGGAGGAGCACAGTGTGCTGTGAATGGGGCGCCCTTCAGCAGACCTCGCCTTGAAAGACATGCAATGAGCCACTGGCTTCTCTTTTGTCAGTGGATGGGACTCATTTTCACCACTTGCTGGCTACCACTGGGCAGCCTTGCAGAAATCTTTCATGTTGAGTTTGGGGTTTTCTTCCCATATTTTCTCCAGGTGTCCATAGTATCCTAGTCTGCTCCAGGCAACTCAAACCATTAAATATAACTCCTTTTAGAACGTTATCTTTTAATCTTTAGCATTATGCATGAAAGTAAGAATAGATGAATGTGGTTTAAGCAAGAGTTGTTCTATCAGACAGAAAAAGTTGTGGGCTTTTACTGTGGAGGTGGTGGGACAGGTTGCCTGGAGAGGTTTTGAAGTCTCCATCCTCAGAGCAGTCCAAACTCTGCTTAGCACAGATCTAGGAAGCCTGAGGAGCAGAAGGCAGAACTAGACAATATGCAGAGGTCCCCTTCCAATCTCAGCTATTCCGTGAAACAAAGAGCTCTTCAAAGAGTCTTTCTTTTTAAACTATTCTGTAGTTATATGGCATAATAATATTTTTAATTCATAAATTCTTTTTTTTTGCATCCAGAAACACTTTTCAGAGAATAGCTGGCTGTGTTGCTCAGCATTGTCTATGAGCCGATAATAGCTGCACAGACAGCAATCAGAGGGCATTCTTTTGTAAAAGTTGTCAAAATAATAATGTACTACACATTAATGGGTGGGTTACTTGCATATTAATGGTGTGCAAATTTTATAGTCCTCATAGATAATTTGTACAAATTTGCAATAATGTGTTTTTCTAATTTAGTGATTTACATATTTTACTATTGAAATAGTCCTAAAGCTTCCTTTTCACATGTGCACCTTTGAAATGGGAAAAATGCAGATTCCTGGGCTGATTAAGATATTACTGTCAGAAGGAATTTAATGAATATGGAAACCAAAAGGCAAAGTGCTTTTACACTAGTTCTGGAAATTTTTCAGCAAAACAATGCTAGACTGACCTGAATTACAGAGATTGTTTTTATTAATATACAGTGACCTTCTTCAAGTGGAACAAAATGTCATGCTGATTAATAAATAACCTACTCAGCCTAAATCTAAATCAACTCGTTTGAGAGATGGGTAACTTCAGATTTACAAATACATTAATTTACTATATCCTTTCACCAGCCGGAATTAACAATTTAGATAAAGGACAGTGGGAAAAGCAACATTTCTCCGGAAGACCACGGAGACCTTGAACAGGCATCTAGTTTGGGTGTCTGGGAGTCTGAAGAAATTTACCTTTACTCTATGATGTATCTCTCACAGCCAAACTGATGAAAGTAAATGACTTCCAGTAAAATAAAAAATTAAAATGACATATGTTTCTGCATCACCAGCTCAGCATAATGCAATTGGTGTTGCTCTGACTTACAGTTCAGCCTCGGTGCCACGATGCATTAGACATCACCCAAGCACAGCATTCCCATTGTACTCTGATTGATTTCCAATACACTTCATGTCTAATTGAAAGAGGAATTGGTGTATGGGGTTTTCACAGCTCCTATTTCTCAGTGCCAGAGGAATTTTCTGAGTGCCAGAGGAATCCTGAAGTACCAGATTAGCAAATCTTTCCAGTGACCAGGAGAATGATGTGGGGTGCAGTATCATGGTAATCAGAGGACTGGAACAGCTTTCCTATAAAGACAGGCTGAGAGAGTTGGGGTTGTTCTGGCAGGCATCACTGGGCAGCTCCTGAACTTTCAGGAAGTTAGATGTTAGGATCTTCAACCTAACAGATATGTGTTCTACCACCTTATGTGGTTGGAAACAGCTTAGGAGGCTAATTGCCTTCAATATTATACTTTAAGTGTCATTCTCAAAATAAATCTAATCTAAAATACCGTATCAACTATTAAGGGTAAGAACAGGTTAAAATAAATCAGGAGCTGCCCAGTGATGCCTGCCAAGCAGCAGCTGATTGTCTCCCAAAATGTCACATCATTTTTTCTGGATCACTGTAGCAAGCACTTAATTACTCTCACAAGAACGATGAAATTATTTGCAGGAGCCTAGAGATGTCAGGTCTATGCTGAGGAACTCATACAGAAAAGGGGGAAAGGCTCAGATTTGTTTTGTTATTTATTCGGTTCCAGTTGTGAACACAGCTTAATTTCAGGAAGTAAGTGTGATTTTTCCTTTGACATTTTGTGTGATTTACTTTAGGACTAAGTAAAGAAGAAAACAGTTCTTACTGTTCTGTTGACTTCACTGTTTCCTTTGAGAATAATCAAATTAACAGCAAAAACAGTGGGTAAGGCTTAGACCAAAATAGGATAAATTATTTGTTCTTGAACTGTATAACAATTTATTATGAGAAACAGGCAGATTATAATATTTTAAAGTATTAATTTTCTTGCATTGCAGTGCTTCATTTTGTAAAATCCATGCTCTTTTCTTTTTATTACCACACCAATTTGTTCAAACACAAGGATTCTTCTGAGACAGTTGTCTTTGGGGAAGAAAATTTCCTTTTAGGGATTCCTTGCTAATGCTGTAGTTTAGTATCCCAGATAAGCTTTAGCCTTCACACCCTTTGTGCCTTTTTGTACTTGGAACTTGTGCTCAGATTTGCAGAGGTGCTCAGACTGTGCTGGAGAAGCTGCTGAGTTGCTGCTCTCTAACCCCTTGTCCTGTTTGTTCATTTGCAAATTCTTGCTCCACTTACAGATTCACATTACCCAGAATTCTGCATGGTAATACATGGGGCATCTATGAGATTTATATTAGAATATGGGCTCAAAATAAGAGGGTTAAAGGGTGTTTCTCAGTTTACCTCCAGATCTTCTGAATGGTTTTGTAATGGAATAGTTTTCCAGTCATAAGACTGACAAAGTGAGTCACAGCCCTTAAAAGCCAAGAATATTTCTTCCAACTAGCATAACCTAATGTTCACTGAAATTTTTGATTCTGAAAGATGGTTGCTATTTTGATGACAGACTAGTCTTCCTCGCTGCACTGCATTTATTCTGTTCATACAGACTCTGCAGATAAATGCATGTGCTTCATTTCAGTACAAGAATAGAGTCTTCTTGAGTGATTTACCTGGAAAACACTGGCACGCTCTAAATGGTGGCATGTTACAAAATTGTTTCAGACTCATAAGAAAGCTATGCTCTCTCATTTATCCCTCTAGGTTCTAAGCAGGCACACTTTAAACAGATTCTTACCAGCCTTTCCAAATCATCAGGAGAAATAAGTTAGAGATGTTACAGATCAGAGAAAGAGGTTAGGCTGTTGCAGACGGGACAATATCAGTCCACTTTGTCTTTTCTGTGTTTGTTCAGGAGGTATGTTTGAAATGAACTGCAGAATGGAGGCTGGGAGAGACATTTTGTCTGCCCAGGAGAACGTGGTCTTTCAGAGCAGCAGTGTAACGGAGGGAAACAAGCCTCGAGTGTGGCCTTGTCAGTGGGTTGATTTGAACAGTGGTGCACAAAGATGGGATACAAAAATAGGTATGTTCAAAATTCTGTGCATCTGGAGTGTTGTTCTCCCTCTATCAGGACAAGTCTAGAATCCACAGCAAAGTGCAGTGCAGGGAAACATGATAGACAGCCCTGGAGTGGCCAGAGGAAAAGCCCAGCCTGTAGAATGGAGGGTCAGTCTGTATGTCTAACAGGAGAAATGTGGTTTCACAGGAACACATTAAGTTCCTCCCCCAAAAACTCAGTAACTCTGAGTTGGTTTTTTGTTGGGGTTTTTTGTTGTTGTTTTTATTGGCTTGTTTGTTTGTTTGTTTGTTGTTTTTTGTTTGTTTGGGATTTTTTTTTTTGTTTCTTTATTTCTTTGTCTACTTGAGATCCTCTGTCTTTAACTTGTAACTCGGTATCTGTGGTGTCAAGGGAGACCCGGGAACTGATACCATTTGTAACGCTGCTTCTAAGCCTAAAGCAAGCACGACATTCAGCCAGCGCCTTGAGCTGTCCGTAATTACAGCCTCTCTAATCTAGGCAGATACTCCTATAGGGGCAAAATCACACAAGGCATCTCTGAAATAAATGTCAGTAAGAGATTCTTCAAGGAAGCTCTAGGGCTTTCTATTCACTTCCACAGGGATTCTCACTCCTACATAACAGAGATAAACTGATCTCTTTTAAAGAGTATTTGTTTGGTACCACTGATAAATCAGTACACTGGGATGGATAACACCTGTAGTTTTCCCTTTTTCAAATATGTTCACACCTTCTCCTCACTGTCATTCTTATCAAATCAGCTCCTTTTCCTCTCATCATCATTCATATGTCTTTTTAAGATGCCAGATAAATACTCCTGGTCACCAGCTCAATCTAGTTTGCAATGACACAAATACAGAGTTTTCTCTTCATGGCAGCACCAGCCTGCAACATTCTCATTGATACTGCCCTTTAACCTCATACTCTTCAGAAGTCTCTCATTGCCTGCTCTTTATTCTTTTGTTCCTCTTTTTCAAAGGAATTATAGCTTGTTTCTCTTTTCATGTTCTCCACCACGTCCTATAAGTGAATTATATTTTCTCCCATCAGGCTTTTGACATGGCTGTATAATTTTCCAATTGATCCAGATTTTATAAGGTCCAAAAACTGATGAAAATTAATGGCAGAAATCACAGTGTCTTCCTCAGGAATCTTGTCCAGCTGGAATGTTACCGTGCAGCCACATTGTGCAACCAGGCTTTCAGACTCACTTTGAACTGCTCAACTGCTCTGAAACCTCGATCTGTTCAGGAACACTGGTTCCAAGTTGCCCCGTTAATCTTCCTGTCTGAATCAGTCTGGAATATAACTACAAACTGCTCTATAAGACCTAAAAATTGCAGTCATGGCAGTTTCGATTTCTTCTTTAATTTAACTATATTTATTACCTAGCAAGCACGTGTGATAAGGATCCTACGTAATAACCAGGTTGTGTGTGACCCAGAATATCAGGGATACTTCTGCAGGTCATGGTTGGATAGGTACCATAGGGATGCTATGAAGATATTTTTATTTTTCCTATTATGAAAAAAGAGAAATATTTTTCTCCTGTTGATCATTTTAATTTCCATATGGGTAGAGAAGAGGAGCCTTGATAGCACAAGGAGGAATAGCGTTTTGGCACTAATCTATAAAGGTTGAGGATCCCTGTTCAAATTGTAGATGCACAGTGACACCTTCTGGTAGGCTGTAATGAACGTTCCTGAGCCGCTTTCTCCATCATCTGGAAACTCACAATTTTTGTTATGTAGAAGTGAATCTTTTTCTGGTCAACATTTTGACCAGACATTTGCTACAGGGTCTATCATGTTGCTAGTACATACACTAACAGAACATGGTCGTGATGGAAGAGATTTTTCTTTTTAAATCAAGCTTGACCTGTAAGGATTTTCAATGATTCCAAATAATTCAAAGGTTTGTGGGGGGAAAAAAAAAATCGAGGATAGAATTAGAGATGTATAACCTCATGGTTTAAAACAAAATGTAGTTGGCATTATATTTTTAATTATTTAATATCATACATCAGGTGAGAGGATCAGAGAATATAGTGAAGATTCGATTTGCCAAACATGATAAATTAAATGAATGACAGAGTTTCTTAGTGCATCTGCATTTCAGCAAAGGTTTCATTTTCTGTATGTGTCACATTGCAGTTTCTAATTAGACCTTCCCTGCCCAAGCCACCAGCTTCCTGGGTAGTCTGTCAATCTGCCAGAAACTCTGCATCACCAAGGGTTTTAAGCACATGAGTGGGGCCACACAAACCCCACAGAGCCTGCACCCATCAGCTGAACTGGGCCAGAATGGGGAGCAGAACCATCAGTGAGCTGACTCTGACGCTCTGAAACCCAGCATTCAGTGCTATTACTGGAGAACATACCTTTATTTCTAGTATTGAATTCCATCTCAAATGCTATTTCTCTTTAAGTTTCCTCTGCCTTAGAAGTAACAAAGATGTGATATGTAGGAGTGGAAAAGAAACAGAGTTGTGAGTGGAGACAGCGGAGGCTTCCTGCAGCTTTGGCGCAGACACTGACTGATATAAATACTGAAGCTAAGGGTTTTGTCAGAACATACATATGGGACTGGACAACCCTGAGAAAATATATCACCCTAGAAAATGACCTTACAGTGATGAAATAATTATCAAAGCACTAAGCAGAGCCACCAACAGCAAAAAATTGTGCCTGCACTGAGATCTAAATCAAGTCTAACCATTCTGATAACATTTCAAGCCCTAATGCAATGCAATCACAGGTTTTAGCATCAGATCTTGAGGAAACCTAATCCTCCAGCAAAAGGCTGAGACACCCTGTGACTGCAGGAATGACATGACAGTGGGACTTTCACACTTTGGCTTACACAAAATAAATTCTACTGATAATTAAGGTGCCGCTATCAATGTTGATGAAAAATTAAATACTAACAGGCATGCCTGCACATAGGACAACTTAGTTAATGCTCTGTGGGACCATGCCACTCTATGGTTGGTCTTACATGTTTGAAGACTCCAGTTTATTCTTCCTCCCATCAACATTGAACCTATATTTCCTATTTGAAACCAACTAGTAATAGATCCATGAAGAAAAATTACTTACACCTGTAAGAAACTGATGTTGAAAAAATACAAGTATTTAAAAGTTCAGCAGAGCTGCTTCCCATAATATCACTGGTATTATGTTCACTTCAAAACATGGTTATTTTAATGCATCTTTTATTTTATTTTTCTTTTTACATTTTTAGTTTTTATTAAGGGATAAGGGAAAGCAAATACTAGAATACTGCTGATATATAAAGAAAATTGAAGTTCAGCTGAAGTCCCTGGAAACTCATTCTCCTTCTGAAAATATCTCCTTTCCCAGAAAAGCCTATCAGTCTTCAAAATGATTTGTAATTTGTGCACTTTAATGTCAATGAAAAAGGTAAAAAATGGCTTCTTGCTCTCTGTTTGAATTGCTCCCTAATTCACTATGAATCAGCTCCATTCAATGGTCTAGAAACTCCCTTTTTAACAATATAAGGGAGCAGGAAACACTGAAATAGACTGGTACACAAAAGCTGCAATACAAATGTGTATGACCTCTCCTTGGGCAGGGAGCAGAAGTTCAGGTATGACACCAGCAATCAGCCCTCACATCTTAAAGCCAGACAGGCCCCAAAAGAGCTGATATGAGCATTATGTCACCCATTGACATGTGACTGCAAGAATGTTGGAATACAATGTTATTAAAATACAGACACATGTTCTGTATTATCTGTGTTATCACCGGTTCTGAACAGTGAGAACAAATTAAAAAGAAAAAAAAACGGTGGTTTACAAGTTTTCAGTAAAAAATAAAATAAAATAAATGTAAAAAATAACAGATTTCTTCATTTCCACAAAGACAAAATTAGGAAAATGTGTTAACTGGCCAAGTTTGCAGAAAGAGGGAGGGTGAAGTCTAAGAAACATACAAAGGGACAATATTAAATAGCAAGGGTACCCTCATATAAAGCCATCCCTTTCTGATCTAGAATAAAAGAAAACTACTGTATGCTGGATAGAATTTCTTCCTTAAAGTTTGTCAAGAGCTTATGTAGCCTAATGTGAAATATTCAGGAAAGTCTAGTAAAGGGTGGAGGTGGGTTTTCTAATGCCTGATATACTGGTAGATAATATCAATATTGAAACCGGGTCCTGATTTATTATTTACCTTCTATTTAAAAAAAAAAAAAAAGGTGCCACTATGTGGGATAGTTATATTAAATACACAGTTCACATGTAAGCTCTCAATTTTCCATAACTTATTTTTTGAAACAGAAACAAGCGCAAGGTCTAATACTCCCATGCCTTTCTAGACTGACATTTTGCTTTCTCTCTGTCCCAGTGAAGTTGAATTAACCTAAACAAAGAAGAGCAGTAGAGAAGACCAATAGTAAGGTCACAGAGACACATGCAGAGCAAGCTACTCTGATGACTGAGGGAATTTTCTTTCACGCATGAGAAATGCCTGCTCACATTCCTTTAGAGAGAGAAAGGGTTTCAGTCAGTATCTCTCAGCTCTCTCAACTCTAAACCTCATTTCATCAAAGTCCAAGCCCTTGTTTATGCAGTTCTGTCTCATGCAGCTGGACATCAGCCTGCATCCATGGTTCAGGGAGACAGGAGGAGAAGATGACTACATTAACAATTCTGTAAGGACTTTATGACTCCACACCATTCAGCTGTTTCAGGATGTGGTTGTGTACACATGCAGTGATGCAGAGGTACCTGCCTACAGAGTGAGACAGAGTTGCCTACAAACCCCAATCACTGGAAGATAGTTAGCTTAGGTGGCTTTGTTTATCCAACACCACTTATGCTAGGGAGCATAAATGCCATATTTTTATACAATACTACCCACTATCAGTATGCGTCATGAATTTTGAAAAAAAAATAAAGCCTTCTTTAATAAGGTGTTAGCTAGAACCATAGAATGGTTTGGGTTGGAAGGGACCTTAAAGATCATCTCATTCCAAACCCCCTGCCGTGGGCAGGGACAACAGACAACAGGGACAACTCTCCTGAGACAAATGGAAAGGATGATGGAGCAAGAACATACCTTCCAAAGGGGTTACACTCTGCCAGCATTTTAAACCTGAACTTGATCAAACATTCCTGCTAAGATTTAGAATGCCACCTGGGACTGTAGTCTAGAGAGGTCTTAGGGGGGACACATTTACTCACCCGTCTGAGAAATGCCTGCCTGTCCTGGTAGAGTGACCAAGAGCCAAATTCAAAGGCCAGTGGTGTTAACAGGTGTTTTGAGCTGGGTCTTAAGCCACATAAACAACCATCTCAGTGCAGTTACCGAGACTTTGTTCCCTTTCCTGTGCCAAGGAGTGAGGCAGTGTCACTTAATCCTACTTGTCAAACCTATAATACCTCCATAGGTCCTGTCTGGGCCTTGGCAATTTGTAGTTTGGCACAGAAGTCTGTTCAACATCAGTTCTGTGCTTTCTGCCAGAACCAAAAGGACAGAGATTTGCAGAAGGGCTCCTTGCCACTGGGCAGGAGGAATACTGGGTGGGGTTGTGGGGTGGGAATCAACCTTGCTATTTTTTCTGCTCTCCTGGGAACATTGTCCAGTTTCTACCAGAGTTCACCTCTCCAAACAGACCCAGGGCAACACTCTGCTGCTAAGCAACAGCAAGCTCTCCTTCTGTGTAGGAATGGCAGCTTTCCCCGCTGGCTTCAGCTCTAGCAAGTACCTTCCCGTGGCATCAATGGCACCACGGCCATATTATCCTATTGCTGTAGCAGTGCCTTTGGCCTTCAAAGGCAGCGCCATCACTCTGTGTAGACTTCAGTTCCTCTCTGTCTCTTTGATGTCTGGCTGTAGGCCAGAAATAGGGACAATGTTTTGGGGTGGGCTAAACCTTGATGAAATAATGAAGCTCCAAACAAAAACAGGTAGAAATCATTGCTAGAGAAAAGGGAAGCGGAGCAGTGATTTTTGTCATGGCTAGAGAAAAGGGAAGCAGAACGGTGATTTTTGTCCTTTCCTGCTCAGGGTCCATGCTGCATCAAGGTGGCTCCTTCTTTACAGGACGATGGCACTCTGCAAGGAAGGGCAAGGTCACGCTACCCTGACGCCTGCCAAACAGGGCGGGCCCGCCCAGCTACCCAGCCACGGCGGGAGGCGGCGGGGCAGGTTCAGGACCCTGGACAGGTCCGGGCGGCAGTGGCTTTACTCTCCGCTCCTCGCCGCCGCCGCAGCTCCGTCCGTCATCTGCGGTTGGCTTTTCGGGTGGGGATTTTTTGGGGGTGCTCTTTGGGTGTAGGTTGTAAGTTGCCAAATTCGTTTCCGTGCTCCTCTGGCACTATGGCCAGCCCTGAACCCCAACGGGCACTGGCTGGGTACGAGAGATGTCCTCCAGCCCTTACCTAAAGGACCGGCTTAGAAAAGTTAGAAAGACAGAGCGTACATGCGGGGATGCGGGGGCAGCCTGTGTGGGTTCACGGCTGCCACCACTTCAAGCCTCGGCTTAGCACTGCGGTAGAGGGGTTCTGCTGGGCTGTGCAGGGTCCCCGCCTGCCCCCTCGGTGATGCTCACTTTGTGTTTCTCTCTCTTTCTCTCTCTCTCTTCCCGCCCCGTCCCTCCGCTCCCACACCTCCCCCGCTCCCTGCAGACTCCGAGGCCTGCCAGGCCCCTCGCCTCGCTGTCAGCTCTGCTTTCCAGCCCCTTCCTGCGGCCGCAGCTCCCTGCGCGCCGGCCTTCCTCGCGCTTCGTCTCGGCGCCCCGTCGAGACGCCCCGGAGCCCCGCTTCTGTCCCGCAGGCTTGGCGGCGCTGCTGGCCGGGAGCGGGGCGCCCGCCCGCTGCCCGCTCGCCGCCCTGCTGCGGGGCCGCTGGGCT